>JANIPM010423372.1:0-11000 GCA_027478405.1 Erythroxylum cassinoides | reverse complement strand
AGTGGCTCACCCATGACCAAAGAGGACAATACTGATTAAGGTTGGATGCCGCAGTATAACCCGCAAACACTCGCCGCAGTATAACCTGCAAACACCTACGGGTGGGGGGTGGGGTCCAACATATTTGGCCCACGATCGTGGCTTGCATGCCATGATCCCAACAGAAGGCTTGGATGTGAGCCACGATTATGGTCTGTATCAGGCAGACACACAAACACTTACGAACTTCTTTTTTCAAGAGATGTTTTGGACCTTTTAAACCCCAAAATAACCTAGGTTTACCTAAATAGAGTAGTATGAAAAGAACATAAAGAGGTAGAGAAAAGAGCTTCCAGCAACCAACATTGAAACCCTAAAGTGAGAATACCAAGAGAGAGAAATAAAAGAAGAAAGAGGAAGAAGAGGAAGACAAAGCTGACTCGACGTGCTTTCCGTATCAGTAGGCTTTCTAACATCGCTACCTGCCATCATCTATTCCAAGTTGTATTTCCTTTTTGTTTTGATTTTATTGATGTATAGAATTGAGATGGATAGTATGATAATAGGATTTGGAATATTGATGATATTCTAAAATTTTCTTCGAGATTTTATTTTAATTTAATGATAATTTAGTCAATTGTGTTATTTAGAAAAATATCGTGATTTAATTACATTCATTCATAATTTGGTAATAAACTGAGAGGGTGAACTAAATGAAAAATGATTAAATCAGATTAATGAGAGTTAGGTGATTTCATAGAAACCGTAATAAATCATATTGGTAATTGTGTAGAGAGAGATCCCATGTGATGTTCCAATAGTTTATTGGAGTGCTTTAGGTCTAATTAGGTTTTGGATAATTTGTTAATTGAGAAATTGCAAATTCTATAATCTCATTAGGGTTTATAATTTAGGGTTTAATAGTTATAACTCGAGAGAGAGTAATTGACCCTACGAAAGTCTAGAACTGACACTCCATTGATACATAATCAACTAGGTTAGCATTAATGATAAGTAAAATCCTTTCTCACAATTGGTAAATTCCTTAGGTTAATTCCTATTGTGATTGTATATTGCTCAATTGTTAATTCTTTCATGTTTAATTTCTGATTTAAGTGGTTGAATTCAATTCTCGTGATTACTTTTTGTTGCATCATTATTTTGAGTTTCATATATTGTTGGCCTTAGATTTTATGATTACATTAGTTCCCCTCCTCTTAGGATTGACATTTCTTAAACTACAATCATAACCCGTTCGCCAAAAATATTTGAGGGCAAGCTAGAATGACACGATTAAGTTTCTGGCACCGTTATTGAGGAGGGTGAAGATTAGTTTAGTTCTCTTAGTCTAAGGTGTTTTAGTTAGTTTTAAGTTTTTTTATTCTATTCCCATTCTTTCCATGTTTGTTCGTTCCTTTGCATGAATATAAGAGTTACAAGCAGTTCGAGTCACATAGTTTTAAGTTTTTCTGTTCTTCCCATTCTGTTCATGTTTGTTCGTGCTCTTGCATGAATATAAGAGTTACAAGGAGTTTGATTCGTATAGCTAAAACTATTGGGCTTGACATCACTCATTTAGAACATTCAATTAGAAGAGCTCGATGTGAAGAATAAGAAGAAGCCACAAAAACAAAAATGGCAGAGGAGTTTCAGCAACAGTTGGATCAAGGAGCAAACAAAGGGCATCAACCGAGAACCCTTATGGACTTTATGAGTATAGGCTTCAATGCAAGCAATCAAGGTGTGGTTAGGCCACCTGTGTAAGTAGCTTCCTTTGAAATCAAACTAGGTCTCTTGAGTATGCTTCAACAAAATGTGCAATTTTATGGATTAACGAATGAAGGCCGGAATGCACATATTGTCAATTTCCTTGAAATCTATGATACCTTCCATTATCATTAAATGTCTAAAGATGCTGTCAGAATTAAACTTTTCCCTTTTACCTTATGGGATAGAGCAAAAGCTTGGTACCATTCCCTTAACCTAAATAATTTCACCACTTAGGATCAATTAGTTCGTGCCTTCTTAGATAAGTATTTTTCCCTTACCAAGACTATGAAGATTATCAAAGAGATCACAAACTTTCAGCAGGCGTGGGAGTGATACAAAGACTTATAAAAAAAATGTCCACACTATAACCTACCTAAGTAATTTCTTTTACAAACATTCCATAACAGAATAAAGCCCACATAAGAAAGGCACAATTGATGCGACTTTAGTAGAATCACTTATGAAGAAGACGGTAGATGAAGCAAAAGAGTTGCTAGAAGAAATGGCAAGTAATAGCTGCTTTTAGATGAATGAGTGGAGTAGACAACCCACAACTCTTTGTGAACAAAAAGGAGTTATAGCTATCGATCGAATGACAGAAATCTAGGTTCAATTTGATAACTTAACTCGATAGCTAAACAATATGAAGTCTTCATCCTTAAGTATAGTAAAAGCTGTTTAGCTGAAGTGTGAGCTTTGTGGGCAAATGGATCATGATACAATCGATTGCTTCTTGACGAAGGATAATGGCTTAGAGCAAGTAAACTACATGGGAACCTAATACGGTCGAGGAGTAGGGAAACAATCCCTACTCCAACACATACAATCCTGGGTGGAAAAATCACCCAAACTTCTCTTAGTCAAACAACGCTACAGGATAGTTCAAACCTTAAAGACCACCAGATTTCTAGCAAGATAAACCAAGTTCAATGGAATCCAAACTGGACAAAATCTTAGACAAGCTTGGCCTAGACAATGCATAAAAGAGTCTAGAAGGCAAATTCGAACAAGTAACGAAGAATTATGACTCTTCTATTCATAATCTAGAGGTCCAAGTAACCTATTTGTCAAATGCTTTCTCTTCTACACAAAATGTGGGAATTCTTCCTATCACTTTGGGAAGGTAGGAACTTGAACCACCCACAAAGACAATAGAGGAGCCCTTCCCTCTAGTTGGGAAAGATCAAGAAAAGGAGAAAGAAATGAATATGAGCGAATAACCTCCTTATGTGGCCCCTACACCATATCGACCTAAGATTCCTTTTTCTCAATTATTACAAAAAGAAGTTGGATATGTAATTTACAAAATTAGTTAAAAAATTAAAGACGTTATAGATAAATTTCTCATTTGTAGAGGTTTTGGAACACATGCCTAAATATGCCAAAATTTTGAAGGACGTATTATCAAAGAAGCATAGTTGGGAAGATAACTAGATTGTAGCTTTAAGTAGCACTTGTAGTTCCATAGTCATAGCCAGAAGCCATCTAAATTGAAGGATCCAGGGAGTTTCACAATACCCTGTATTGTTGGTGAATTTGAATTCACAAAGTTCTTGTATAATTGAGGAGAAACTATTAATCTTATGCCTTTATTGATATTCAAGAAACTGGGGTTAGCTGAGGTCAAGCTGTAATAACCCAGACCACCAGCCAATAGATATTGTCCACTTTGGGTTGCCCCTCAGGCTAAGACCCTCGTAGTTTTGCTCTTTCTCCTCCCAGGAAATGTGTCTATGAGGGAAGAGGTATCCATACGCTTATAAGGTGTACTTCGTTCTCCTCTCCAACCAATGTGGGATATCACAATCCACCTCCCTTTAGGGCCTAGAGTTTTTGCTGGCACAATGGGTCTGGAATTATCTTTGATACCATTAGTAGCAACCCAAACCACCCGCCCACAGATATTGTCTGCTTTGGGTTGCTCTCCGGCCAAGCTCCTCATAATTTTGCTCTTCCTCCTCTCGAAAAAATGCATCTTAGGGGGAGGGGTATTCATACCCTTATAAGGCATACTTCGTTCTCCTCTCCAACGGATGTGGGATCTCACAATCCACCCCCTTAAGGCCCATCATCCTCGTTGACACAACGGGTCAGGAACCAGCTCTGATACCATTTGTAATAGCCTAGACCACCCGCTTACAGATATTGTCTACTTTGGGTGGCCCCTTGAGCTAAGACCCTCACGGTTTTGCTCCTCCCCTTGAGAAAATGCATCTTAGGGAGAGAGGTATCCATACCCTTATAAGGCGTGCTTCGTTCTCCTCTCCAACTGATGTAGGATCTCACAATCTACCCCTCTTAAGGCCCAGCATCCTCACTGGCATAACGGGTTGGGAACTGGCTCTGATACCATTTGTAACAGCCCAAACCATCTGCTCATGGATATTGTCCACTTCAGGTTGACCTAGATGCATCTTAAGGGGAGCAGTATCTATACTCTTCTAAGGCATACTTTGTTCTCCTCTCTAACAGATGTGGGATCTCATAATTCACCCCCTTAGGGTCTAACTCCCTCGCTGGCACAACAGATTAGGAACTGGCTCTGATACTATTTGTAACAACCTAGACCACCCGTCCATAGATATTATCCGCATTAGGTTGCCATTTAGGCCGAGCCTCTCATGGTTTTACTCTTCCCACACCCAAGAAAATGCGTCTGTAGCAAAGAGGTATTCGTACTTTTATAAGGCATACTTCGTTCTCCTCTCTAGTAGATATGGGATCTCACAATATAGACCACCCTCCGTAGGGCTTAGCATCCTTGCTGGCACAACGGGTTGAGAACCAGCTCTGATATCATTTGTAATAGCCCAAACCACCCACCTATATACATTGTCCACTTTGGGTTGTCCCTCGAGCCAAGAACCTCACAATTTTACTCTTCCCGCACTCAGAAAAATGTATCTATAAGAGAGAGGTATCCATACCCTTATAAGGCATACTTCGTTCTCCTCTCCGGTCAATGTGGGATCTCACAATCTACCCCCTTTAGGGCCCAGTGTCCTCGTTGGCATACCGAGTTGGGAACTAACTCTAATACCATTTGTAACAACCCATACCACCCACCTATAGATATTGTCCACTTTGGGATGCCCCTTGGACTAAGACCCTCACAGTTTTGCTCTTCCTCCTCTAAGGAAAATGCGTCTATGGGGAAGAGGTATCCATACCATTGTAAGGCATACTTCGTTCTCCTCTCTAACCGATTTGGGATATCACACAAGCCAACATCAATGTTAATTCAACTGGCTGATCAATCTATTAAAAGATCGTTTGGAATAGTGGAAGACATTCTGATGTAAGTGGACAAGTTCATTATTCTTGTAGATTTTGTGTTTCTCAATTTTAAAGAAGATAAGAACTATCAACTGATTATTAGTCAACCATTCATGAATACAGGGAAAGCTATAATTCATGTTCACGAAGGAAAATTAACACCTCGAATAGGCGAAGATCATATTGAATTCAATAGGAGTAAGGCTTTAAATCAAACAACAAGTAGTGTGTGCATGAAGGTTGAAATTATGGGTCAAAATTTGCAAGAACAAGTTGAGGGTTGCATCGCAGAAGTACAATCAGTGGAAGCAAAGACAGATAATGGATATGAGAAACTTTGAGTCTAAAGGAGATGATGAGATGGTCAAACGGATCAAGATAAATTATTCTAGACCGAAGCGCCCATACCACCAGCCACAAAAAAACGACCCACATTAGAGAACTTAAACCTTTACCTACACATCTCAAGTATACCTTTCTAGCTGTAGGTAAAACGTTACCGATAATCATCTCTAATCAATTGAATGAGAAATAAGAAAGTAAGGTGGTAGCAATTGTTCGAAAGTGAATGAAGGCCACAGATGACAAATTTTTTATATTTAAGGTATAAGCCCAAATGTTTGCATGCACTGAATAATCCTTGAGGAAGAATGTAGAACAGTGAGGGAGCATTAACAAAGGTTGAACCCGAACATGAAGGAGGTGGTCAAGAATGAAATCACCAAGCTCCTACATGCAAGGATAATTTATCCCATTTTTGATAATGAATGGGTCAGTCCAGTACAATGTTTACCTGAAAAGGGTAGAATGATGGTAATAGAAAGTGAGAGTGGAGAAGTAATTTCAACAAGAATTGTCATAGGATGGAAAGTGTACATAGATTATCGTTAACTCAACTCAGTGATTAAAAAGATCATTTTCCTTTCCCGTTCATAAACCATATACTAGAAAGGGTGGCTGGTCATTCGCTTTATTGCTTCTTAGATGGATATTCAGGATACAATCAGATCTTCATCTACCTTGATGATGAAGAAAAGATCATACTCACCTGCCTTATGGTACCTTCATATATAGACGGATGTCTTTCGGACTATGTAATGCCCCAGCTATATTTCAAAGATATATGATGTCTATCTTCATTGATATGATTGACAATATAATGGAGGTGTTCATGGATGATTTTTCAGTCTTTGAAAACTCTTTTTAAATGTGTTTAACCAATTTGGATAGAGTGTTTCAAAGATGTGAAGAGTCACATTTAGTGCTAACTTGGGATAAATTCCATTTTATAGTGCAAGAGGGGATAGTGCTAGGGCATAAAATCTCACACCAAGGATTTGAACTAGATAGAGCAAAAACAAAAGTTATAGAGAAACTCCCACCACCAAGCAATGTACAAGGTATGCAAGGATTCATAGGTCATACAAGATTTTATCGTCAATTTATCAAAGACTTCTCGCAAATTGCAAGACCTTTGACAAACCTGTTAGTCAAGGATGTGCCTTTTTTGTTTAGTGACAAGTGTATCTCTACCTTCAACAAACAAAGGAAGGCACTAACATCAACACCAATTCTATCACCACCAGATTGGATACTTCCATTTTATGTTATGTGTGATGCAAATGACAAAGCTATAAGTTGTGTATTGGGCCAAAGGAAAGATAAAAAGTTGCATGCGATCTACTATACCAGTGAGATCCTTGCAGGACCTCAGCTTAATTACACCACCACAGAGAACGAATTACTCGTAGTAGTGTACGCATATTATAAATTTCGACCATAACTCCTAGGATCACGGGTAATCGTATTCACTGATCACACGTCATTAAAATATCTTTTTAACAAAAAGGATGTGAAACTAAGGCTCATTCGATGGGTGTTACTCTTACAGACCACTTATCAAGATTAGAAAAAGGGGAATGCAAGCCAGCCGAAGATATTAATGAGAATTTCCCTGATGATACCCTGATGCTATTTCAAAGTCTGACTACACCATGGTTTGCCAATGGTAAGCTTCCTTCTGATTATTCTTATCAACATAGAAAGAGATTTCTACACGAGTCTACCTAATATATATGGGATGAGCCAATTTTATATAAAACATGTGTTGATGGGTTAATGCAATGATATGTTCCAGAGGAAGAAATGTTAGATATCTTAAAGAAATGTCATGAAGGGCAATATGCTAATCATTATAGAGATTAAAAAAATGGTAGCTTGGATACTTAAGAGTGGATTTTATTGGCCATAATTGTTTAAGGATGCTCAAACTTTTGTGGCACTATGTAATTGATGTCAAAGAGTAGGTAACATCGCCAAAAGATATGAGATGCCTTTATCCAACATTTTATAAGTGGAAGTATTCAATGTATGGGGCATCAACTTTATGGGTCCTTTCCCATTCTCAATAAGGAACATGTACATTTTAGTGGGGTTAAATTATGTCTCATATTGGGCTGAAGCAGTGACATCTCCAACCAATGGTGGAAAGGCTGTGCAAAAGTTCATCAAATGGTTATTTAATTAGTTTGCCATGAACATAATAAGTGATGGAGTTATATATTTCTATAACAGATCTATTGATTCCCTCTTTAAAAGATATAGAGTGCATCATCGCGTTGCTACACCTTATCATCCACAAACTAATGGCCAAAAGGAAGTTTTCAACTAGGAATATAAAACGAATTTTAGAAAAGACAGTGAGCAACTTTAGGAAGGATTGGGTAATAAAGTTAGATGATGCCTTATGGGCTTATAGAATTGCTTTCAAGATACCTATCGAAATAACTCCTTATAGGCTTTATATGGAAAAGCTTTTCATTTGTCAGTCAAACTAGAACATCGAACATACTAGGTGATAAAACCATTAAAATTTTATTGGAAGCAAGCAGGCAAAAAATGACTTTTGCAACTGGACAAAATTTAAGAGTATTGTTGCAACTAGACAAAATTTAAGAGCATTGTTACAAGGTGTACGAACAAACCAAACTATACAAGGAAAAGGTAAAGAAATAGCATGATTCTCATCTTAAGCAAAAGGAATTTAAGGTAGGAGACATAGTGATGCTATATAATTCAAGATTGAGGCTATTTCTAGGGAAACTAAAATCTCGATGAAGTGGACCTTTTACAGTCATTCAAGCCCTCAAACTGGAAAATGCTAACAAGGAAACTTTTAAGGTCAATAGGCATCGTTGCAAACTATATCTCATAGGAGCAATTTTCGAGGACAAGGAAGTGATTTCCTTCTATTGGAACAATTCAAGACACCTCCAAGGATGTAAGGTTAAGCTAATAACCATAAATTAGCATGTTCAATAGTTCAATTGAAATAGTTGTGTTTAGTTAGAATTGTTTTAAATTTTAAATAAAACTTTAATAATTTGTATTGATTTAGGATCACTATTTTCTGACTCTATTTAAGCAATTCCAAGATAAGACAACAAACTCGAGCATCTAATAGATTTGTTCTTAGTTTGACACATTCACTGCCTGCATCACTATATGATTTTATTTCTAACCCTTTTTCTTTTAACTTTAATTTTTTGTTTTATTTTCTTTTATGTTACTTCCTTCTATGTGTGTTTGTTTGTCTCCTTCTCACATTGAGGACAATGTGTTGTTCAAGTTTGGGAAGGGTTGTGTTTTGCTTTGAGTGTGAATTTTGCATATTGTATGATAGTGTGTTTAGGTTGCATATTGTGAATTGCGTAAATGAATTGATGGCTTAGATGAAATGAAATTGAATTAATTTTAAACATAGTCTATTAGGTTGTGAAGATTCATTAGCTCAGAAAAATTAATGATCTGGGTTCTTTGGCTAAAATATGCAATTTAATTAGAATTTAGTATTAGTTTATCACCATATAAGTTTTCACGCTCATTCATAGTTTTAGGTATTTCGACTAAGTAGCTTAGCTAGTATTTTTCATGAAAACAAGTAGCTAAAGCAATAAGGTAGGTATTAAATAAATTTTTTTGTAATTTTAAATAAATAACTGTTCCGCTAGCCTTCGAGTTATGAATAGAGCTAGTAGCTAGTTAAGAACGTGATGTAGCTGAGTAACTGGATCGACATGCATAAAAAATGTGTGCCTTCATGTCGAAAGGCTATAATGACGTTCCAACCAAGAAAATTAATAAAAACATGACTCAGTTGAGTAACCAGATTGACATTCATCATTAATGTTTACCTCCATGTAAACATACTAGGTCCATGTTCACAAAAAGTAATTAAAAATGTGTTTTTTTAATAAAAAGCTACTGAACTTATAAGTAGCTTAACTTTTCATGAAAACGTGCTTAGGATTAGTTATAAAGTTTGAGTGACCAAATAATTATTAATATGTGTGTACAATTGAAAGGGGTGAATAAACTTGAAATTTAAGTTTTGATTAATATGTATATTTAGTTCAAAGCTCCTAGACATAGATTTTGCATGTTTAAACTTAGGATTTCTATTGTTTGTTGTTTTGTTTTCTTGAGGACAAGCAAATGTTTAAGTGTGGGGATGTTGATAAGTGTAAATTGCATTATGTTTTAGTATATGTTTAGGTTAGTATTATGTTAGTTTGTTAATTATTTATGTTCTAAGTGTTTTAAGGGTTAGGTTAGTACAAACTTTTGAGCTTAAATATTGTTTTAAAGGTACCTTGATATGTTTAGTAGTGTTTTAGGCTCAACATCGAAGAACGGAGGAGTTTCAGAGATATTCGAGTCAAAACAACCGCCCATAATCATGGCTTATCGGATCGCGATCGTGATAGAAGCCCCAGGTTTGACCTATGATTGTGACAGAAGGCCCAGATTTGGCCCACAATCGTGGCCTACATGCCACAATCGTGACAAAAAGCTTGGATGTGAGACACAATTATGGCCTGCATCGAGCAGCCACGTAGACACCCGTGAACTTCATGTTTTGAACGATTTTTTGACCTTTTGGACCTAAGAAAAACCTTAAGTTACCGAAAACATAGAGGAGTATTAAAGGAACATAAAGAGGCAAAGAAGAGAGCTTCCGATAGCTACGATCGAAACCCTAAAATGAGAATACCGAGAGAGAGAAAGAGAAGAAGGAAGAGGAAGAAGAGCAAAACAAAGCTAATTTGACGTACTTCTCAGATCAGGAGGTTTTCTGACGTTGCTACCTTCCATAGTCTATTCCAAGTTGTATTTCCTTTTCATTTTGATTGTATTGATGTGTAGAATTGAGATGGATGGTATGATGATACGATTTGGAATATTGATGATGTTCTAACCTTACCTTAGGGATTTTATTTTGATTTAATGATAATTTAGTTTATTGTGTTATTTAGATTAATGTTGTGATTTAATGTAACATCTCGTTCCCATAGTAAGGGTTAGAACCCTAAATTTGGTACATGTAAGATCAAAGAAAGATTTAGAAAATGCATCTTATGCTCATGCATAATGTCAGCATACACACATGTGAATTTGATTATTGCACATATTAAGATAATTGTTCATGCACTCAATTGACATTTTTTGGGTATAAATGATTGTTTTAATGTGAATATGATGTGAATTATGGTTTTGTGTCTTAAAAATTGAGTGGGAATGTATAAGTAGTGAATTAGAATTTTTGAAGAAAATTTGGGAATTTTCTGAAATATAAGAGTATTTTTGGACTAGGAAAAATGCCAAGTGATAGAACAATTGATGAATAGTAGTAGAAATAAGGGTCAAATGGTAATGAAAATTTTTATAAATGACTTTGGGATTTAATGACTTATGTTATTGAAAATTGGGAGATAATTGAAGTAAAAATTGGCTAGTCATTTAAGTGGACCAAATGGAACCATGAGGAAGTGACATGTGGCAAGTGACATGTGTCACTTGCTACACCACATGTTAATTAACGAATTTACTAAGTGAAACACCATGTTTTGGGTCTTTCACTTGCTATATACGACATATGCTCCATTTCTCCATCTTCTTCTTCTTTCTCTTCATCT
>JANIPM010423361.1:0-11001 GCA_027478405.1 Erythroxylum cassinoides | reverse complement strand
ATTACAAAAATTGAAGTAAATAAAGTAACTAACTAAAAGAACTTTGTAAAAAAAAGAGAGGAAGGAGACATGAGAGGAAGGCAAGGAGAGTATGAAATTTTTTGAAAATTTTACAAAAAGATTCCCCTATTTTTTTTAAATTTTCGATACCTATTTATATTTAGTCGATATTTTAAACACTGGTAGGTACTATACAAAACTGGCCAATATTTAAACTCTTTACAACCGACTCTCTATTTCGTACTGATTTTAGTCAATACGGTATGTAAAAATAAAGTAGCAAACATAAAAATCTTCCATTGTAACCAAATTCTTCCCAACGAGGACAATGCATAGGATGCTTTGTGTGTGTGTGTATATATATGTGTGTGTGAGAGAGAGAGACTTACCGATCAAGAGCTATACGTACGTAGGTGTGTGGTTTAAGAACAAACTGAAGAAGAAGCCATGGGCTATAGAGGGGCTTTACTTCTTTGTCTGACTATGTTCCTTCTGGTCACAGCAATGGCGTCGACGGACCCTCAAAGAAGAGCTTTAAAATCGTATCTTCTCAGTGCTTGTAAGTATTTCTATTGATTTAGTTCTTTGTTAAGTTAAAATGGAACCAAGATCAGTTAACATATAAAATAGTTCAAATCCTTTTCGCTTCCATTTTAGAAATTGCTTTTTTTTTTCTTAATGATTAGTCTTGCAATATTTGAGCATACAAATTTAATTGGAATTTTTAAGTCTTGTATAATTTAATTGAAAAGGTTGTATATGTGAAGGAAATACTTAATTATACAAATGGAATTGTAGAGAAGCATAATATTCAAGATACTAGACTTATATGATTTTTCATAATTTAATTATTCATAAGAAATATATACTTTAATTCATAATTGACTCTTGAAGATAATAATTAATTATCACATTTGTTTCTTCAGTTTTGAAAATTACAAAAACCATAAAAAGTTGTTTTTTATTTTTTTCATATATGAGTTACTATCTATAATAATTTTTATTAAGAACTATAAATATTTGAATATAATATTATATTACATATTTAATTAACTAATATTGATTACTAATATGAATTATGAATAATTTGATTTTACTTAATAATTTTATTTAATTTTTGTATTTAAACTAATAAATATAATTAAATTTAAAATATCTTCAAAATATATAAATTTCAAATAAAATTTAATTTAATAGTTAATAAATATTAATTTATAAATAAAAATAAAAATATTCATATTAAACCTAAAAAGACTAAACTTTATATATAAATCATTTTATTTATCTGTTGATTTTCTATGTGTGATTTAATAATCATTCCTATTACTCAACCAATATTTTAGTTTGATTATAGGTAAATATCCTATTGTATATTTTACTTAAGAAAAATATTAATTTGAACTACTTTCTAAATCACAATTTTTGTTTAAATATAAGCTTAAAACCATGTGAAATTTTGCAGACGAGAAAGGAAGGAAGCTGTTGGGTTCTCCTTATCCATGGGACGATCCATGGGCATGCAACTATCCTTATTTTTGCAGGCGTAGTCCTGGGCATCGT
Source organism: Erythroxylum cassinoides (assembly GCA_027478405.1). NCBI lineage: Eukaryota > Viridiplantae > Streptophyta > Magnoliopsida > Malpighiales > Erythroxylaceae > Erythroxylum > Erythroxylum cassinoides. Next base: position 9,441 of record JANIPM010423361.1, on the reverse strand, counting down.
TAACACTTATCTTATATACGCTGTTCTTTTAATATCGAACCAGCTGCTAATATGAATAACAAAGAGGAGATGGAGAAATAGGGTTTATTCCTTTTGCTCCTTTTAATTACTTCAATGTATGGTCGAGTGCCCTTATATTGTAGTAGTAGTTCCGTCGAAACTCTTGAGCCTGTATTGGAATAAGTTTCTACTGCTGGTGATATTATTGAATGTTATCTGTTTGATTTCTTATGGGTTGTATCTGGTTCTTTTGAAAAGTTATGCCCTTCCATTTGAACCATCATATCTTTCGGTTGTTTTGATGGAAGACAACAAGGCATATATAAAGATTGGGTCCCTAGGCTTAGCAATTATTTTGCATACACCATCATTTGCGTTTTGTTAAAGCTTAGAAGAGCCTCTCATATGTGTCCGACATCTCTTAACATCAATGATAGGAGGTATGTGATAACATTCCGCATTTTCATTTTTTTATAATAAACATGTGTATAGATTATTATCATGTCTAACAGTTGGTATCAGAAGCTTACTTTTCTCTGCCTTGATGTAATTAATTGTTTGTAATAATATGCATAACTGGTTGATTTTTCTATTGCATATATCGATGTTGGAGGAGTCACTGTCCTGTGCAAAATGTCATTCTCCTTAAAATGGTTTTTGAATTATTAAGAATAGAGTTTTAAAAATTAAGATATAATTGATTTTGGAATATAGGTTAGATGCGGGAAAAATAAAACACGTGGCACCAACACCCCCCGTCAAGCTGGCGGAGGCGAAGAGAACATCCCCATCTTGGACAATAAGGACCGAAACTGAGGAGAAGGCAGAACCTTGGTTAAAACATCAGCAATTTGATGCGCAGTAGGCAAATAAGCAAGCTGTAATAACCCCTCCAAAACTTTTTCCCTGGTAAAATGGCAGTCAAGCTCTATATGTTTTGTCCTCTCATGAAAGACAGGATTCTTAGCAATGTGCAAAGCAGACTGATTATCACAATGCAAAGTAATAGGAGTTAAACCAGTCACCCCAAGCTCCTCTAACAATCGGACAATCCAGGTGAGTTCAGCAGAGGCTTGGGACATAGCACGATATTCTGCCTCAGCCGAAGACTTGGCAACTATGGTCTGCTTCTTCGACTTCCAACTCAAAGGCGAGTCACCAAATTTAACAAGATAACCTGAAACAGAACGCCTAGTAGTAGGACAAGAAGCCCAATCAGAGTCGCAATAAGCGTGAAGATGGAGAGAGCCAGAACCCGTAAAAAGAATACCATCACCTAAAGAACCCCGAAGATAACGAAGGACATGAAAAACAGCCTCCAAATGATCGGTATGTGGATTCTGCATATATTGGCTGAGAGTTTGAACAGCGTATGAAAGATCAGGGCGAGTGTTAGTCAAAAAATTCAACTTGCCAATAAGCGACCTGTAGACAGTGGGATCAACAAGAGGAGTGCCACTGGTAGGACTAAGTTTAAGATTCATAGAAAGAGGAGCAGGAGCCGGCTGACAAGAAAGCATATTCTGATCTCGTAAAAGGTCATGAGTAAACTTCTTCTGAGAAAGCACTAGACCATGAGAAAGATACGAGATTTCAATACCCAAAAAATAGTGTAAAACACCGAGATCCTTGATGGTAAACTGTTGATCAAGATAAGACTTCAAAGCTTCAATGTCAGACATGTTAGATCTAGTGACAAGAATATCATCCACATACACAGCAACAATAGTGATCTGCGTTGAGGACCTCTTAATGAACAAACTATAGTCATGTTTGGAGGACACAAAACCAAGATGCAAAAGAGCAGTAGACAACTTAGAGTACCATTGTCGACTATCCTGTTTAAGCCCATAAAGTGATTTCATCAAACGACATACCTTGTTCTCAGGATTAGGAAGCCCAAGAGGCAACTTCATGTACACTTCTTCATGGAGATCACCATGAAGAAAAGCATTATTTATATCAAGCTGATAAATGGACCACTTCTTGCTGACTGCCAAGGCGAGAACACAACGGATAGTGGTCATCTTGACCACGGGAGAGAAAGTCTCACTGTAGTCAACACCAAGTCGTTGATGATTATCCTGAATAACCAACCTGGCCTTGTAACGTTCCAAGAACCATCAGACTTGAGCTTCACCTTATACACCCATTTATTTCCAATCGCTTTCTTACCTGGTGGTAAATCAGTCAATAACCAAGTATTGTTTGCCTGTAAAGCCAAAATCTCTTTATTCATTGCATCAACCCAAAGTGGATCAGTAACAGCCTCATGATAAGACTTAGGTTCAGAGTAATTGGAGAAAGCAGTAATAGCATGCTGTTGAGAGGAAGGTAAAACATTAAAAGCAACAAGTGGACAAGAAGAAACAGAACTAACAGGACACACATAATCATGTAAGTACTTAGGAGGATGAGGAACTCTAGTGGATCTACGTAAAAACAGGAGAAATGGACGGAGAAGAAGCAGAGGAAGGTAAAGAAGAACCGGAGGTAGGTGGAGAAGAAGAAGAAATGGAAGGAGAGGAGAGAGGATGAAACAGTGGAAAAATAGAGTCAATAGGATTAGAAGAAGAAAGAGAAGATATGTCAAGAGTAGAAGAAGGGAAGAATATATGTGAATAGTCAGAAGATGGAACAGGAAGAACAGAATCTATGGAGGAAGAAAAAGAGGAATGAAATGGGAAAAATTGCTCATGAAATTTGACATCCCGACTAGTAAATACTTGCCTTGTCTCCAAATTCAACAGCTTATAAGCCTTCTGGCCAAACGGATAACCAAGGAATACATAAGGGATAGTCCGAGGGGAAAATTTGGTGCGGAAAGAAGAATGAGTAGACGCAAAACAGAGGCAACCATAAGAATGCAAGTGGGCATAGGCAGGTGGAGCTTTATGAAGGACTTCAAAGGGGGTTCGGTTGTGTAGGGAAGAAAGTGGGAATCGGTTAATAAGGTAACAAGCAGTAAGAAGTGCGTCACCCCAATAAACAATAGGTAAATTGGCTTGAAAAACAAGGCGCGTGCACATTCCAACAAATGTTTGTGCTTACGCTCAACAATACCATTCTGTTGAGGGGTGTGAACACAGGAAGTCTGGTGTAAAATACCTTTGGAACAATAAAAATCCGTGGCAAGTTTAGAACAAAACTCCAAACCATTATCACTTCGGATGATCCGTACAGAAGTATGGAACTGGGTTTCAACATAGGCAATAAAGCTCCTGAGAACAAGCAAAGCATAACTTTTACTGGACAACAAATAGACCCAAGTACATCTAGAAAAATCATCCACAATAGTGAGAAAGTATTTATGGCCATTGTAAGTAGCATGAGAATATGGTCCCCACAGATCCACATGTATCATCTCAAAAATAGCTTTGGTTTTAATGCTACTATGAAAAGACAATCGAGAAAATCTGGCCTTAGGACAAATTTGACAGATAAGAGAATCATGAACAAGTTTCACAGTACAAGGCAAATCAGTAATCAATTTCAATCGATCAAAAGGGATATGTTCAAGTCTACAATGCCAAAGCTGGGTATACAGTGTATTACATGAAGCATTATTCACTTTATGAACAGGAGGAAGTAAGCTAGGACTATTACAAGAAATGGTGTCTGAAGAAATAAGAGTACGAAGGTCAGGTTTCTCAATCACAAAGTAAAGTCCACCTTGCTCTTTACCAAGCACCAGAGGCCTCATTGCTTGGTCCTGAATAAGGCAATGAGAATGGGTAAACATAATGTTAGTATGATATTGAACACACAACTTTTGAACAGAAATCAAGTTGTATTCGAAGTCAAGAACATGTAAACAATCAGTCAGAATCAAATTTGGGTGTATTTGCACATTGCCAATATGAGCTACTAAGGCTTTCTTACCGGTAGGTAAAGTAATATGAAAAGGTTGTTGCAATTTCTGAAAGTTTTGAAACAAATGAAGGCTAGAGGCGATGTGGTCAGTTGCACCACTATCAATGATCCAAATAGGATTAACGCAAGGACTAAAGAAACAAAGACTTTTACCTGCAAAGAAACCAGATGAACCAGTAGAATCTCCAATGCCAGTGCCTAAAGACTGACCTCCAGCTTGGCCAAACTTGTTCAGCAAAATCACAAGCTGGTCATACATTTCTTGACTCAATCCTGGACTAGTATCTGTTGAACTCTTAGAATGGTCAACCTCATCGCTTAGTGCTATTTGGCCATCACCATCACGAACATCCGGCTGCACATTAGCAACCAACCTCTTGCTCCTTTCCCAGGGCTTAGTACCATTCCCAGTTGGAGGATGTAACTTGAAACATCTATCCACAGAGTGTCCATAGACTTTACAAAAATCACAAAAATACTTGGATCGTCTACCATTAGGTGTCATGCCAAACACCACATTCTTATTATCAGAGACTTGAAATTGACTTCCATTATTACTATACTTTGGTTGATAAACATTATTTTTCTGATATCCAGCAGCAAAAGCAACTCCATCAGACAAAACAATGGGAGGTACTTCACAATCTCTCTGTTTCTCCTCCTACAAGATCAATCTATAGGCTTGACTTAACGTAGGCAAAGGTTGCATCATCAAAATACTTCCCCTTGCCGTCTTAAAATGATCATTAAGTCCCATGAGGAACTGTAGAAGCTGTTGATCCTCAAGAAATTTGTTCAACACATTAGTAACACCACAAGAACTACATACTGGTAACTCAACCAAACCAAAATACTCATCCCATTTCGTCTTCAGCTGTGTATAATAACTACTCACAGATTGATTTCCTTGAGTGATACCTATCAACTCCTTTTGTGCCTGATATCTCCTAGGGCCATTGGACTGTCCATATCTCTCCTTCAATTCAGACCACATGTCAGCAGTAGATCTGAAACTTAAAATGCTATTACCGATATCTGATTCTACAGAGTGGAGAATCCAAGATATCACTAAATTGTTGCATCTTTCCCACTGCATCTCTTGAACATGATCATTTACAGGCTTTACACAAGTCCTTTTAACAAAACCTAGTTTATTCTTCGCAATCAAAGAAATTTCAGAGGATCGTTGCCATTGATTGTAATTATCACCATTCAATTTTTGCGTAGCAAGACAATGAATCGAATGATCAGAATTGTGAATATACAATTCACTATTGATATCAAAGATAGTCGAAAATTGGGAATGAGCTTCAGTCGACATAATCGAAAGACGTTCAACAATAAAATGTTCAGAAGCAAAGGAGAATCAATCAAGAGTGATACCAGAAGCTAGAAATCATGAACACAATCAAGAAGACAACAGAAAACCGTTGAAGAAGAAGAACCTGATCAGTAGCTCTGATACCATGATAAAACCTGCAGATTGGAAGAATACAAATGGTGTACGCAAGCACAAACTTAAACTCTCATATCGAGAGCAAATCTTTTATTTTCTTCTCATCTGTAAAACTATTTCCCAGTTCTATTTATAAAACTAAAATATGCGGTTGTTCCTACTATATACCAAGAAAGCAAAAAATAGATAGACAGAAAAAAAATGAGCGGGAAAAGAAAAGCACGTGAGCCACGTGAGTGCCAACACCCCCCCTCAAGCTGGAGGAGGTGATCGAAACATCCCCAGCTTGGATAACAACGTCCGAAACTGAGGAGAAGGCAGAATCTTGGTTAAAACATCAACAATTTGATGCACAGTAGGCAAATAAGCAAGCTGCAACAACCCGTCCAAAACCTTTTCCCTCGTAAAATGGCAGTCAATCTCTATATGCTTGGTCCGCTCATGAAAAACGGGATTCCGAGAAATGTGCAAAGCAGACTGATTATCACAATGCAAAGTGACAGGAGTTAAACCAGTCACCCCAAGTTCCTCCAACAAACGAACAATCCATGTGAGTTCAGCAGAGGCCTGGGACATAGCTCGATACTCGGCCTCAGCTGAAGACCTGGCAACAGTGGTTTGCTTCTTCTACTTCCAACTCAGAGGCGAGGCACCATACTTAACAAGATAACCGGAAACAGAACGGCGAGTAGTAGGACAAGAAGCCCAATCAGAGTCACAATAAGCATGAAGGTGGAGAGGACCAGAACCAGTAAAAAGAAGACCATCACCGAAAGAACCTCGAAGATAACGAAGAACATGAAATACAGCCGCCAAATGATCGGTATGAGGATGCTGCATATACTGGCTGAGAGTTTGAACAACGTAGGAAAGATCGGGACGAGTGTTGGTCAGAAAATTGAGCTTGCCAATTAGCGACCTGTAGACAGTGGGATCGTCAAGAGGAGTACCACTAGTAGGACCAAGCTGAAGATGCAAAGGAAGAGGTGCAGGAGCAGACGGACAAGAAAGCATGTTATGATCCCGTAAAACATCATGAATAAACTTCTTCTGAGAAAGCACCAGACCATGAGGAAGATACGTGACCTCAATACCCAAAAAATAATGCAAAACACCAAGATCCTTGATGGTAAATTGTTGATGAAGAGAAGACTTCAAAGCATCAATTTCTGACTGATCAGACCTAGTGACAAGAATATCATCCACATACACAGCAACAATAGTGATCTGCTTTGAGGACTTTTTAATAAACAAGCTATGGTCATGTTTGGAGGACACAAAACCAAGTTACAAAAGAGCAGAAGACAATTTAGCGTACCATTGACGACTAGCCTATTTTAGCCCATAGAGTGATTTCAACAACCGACAGACCTTGTTCCCAGGATTAGGAATCCCAAGAGGGAGCTTCATATACACTTCTTCATGCAGATCACCATGAAGAAACGCATTATTTGTATCAAGCCGATAGATAGACCATTGCTTACTGACGGCCAAAGCAAGAACACAACGGATAGTGGTCATCTTAACAACAGGGGAGAAAGTTTCATGGTAATCAACACCATACCGTTGATGATTGCCCTGAATAACCAACCTTGCTTTATATCGTTCCAAAGAATCATCAGACTTGAGTTTCACCTTATACACCCATTTATTACCAATCGCTTTCTTACCAAGTGGTAAATCAGTCAACAACCAAGTATTGTTTGCTTGTAAAGCCATAATCTCCTTATTCATTGCATCAACCCAAAGTGGATCAGTAACAACCTCATGATAGGAATTAGGTTCAGAATAATCAGCAAAAGTAGTAAGAGCATGCGGGTGAGAAACAACAAGTGGACCAGAGGAAACAGAACTAGCATTACACACATAATCATTCAAGTACCGAGGTGGGTGAGAAACCCTTGTGGAACGGCGTAAAACAGGAGAAATAGACGAAGAAGAAGCAGAGGAAGGTAAAGAAGAACCGGAGACAGAGGGAAATGAAGAAGAAATGGAAGGAGAGGAGGAAGGATGAAAAGGCAGAAAAATAGAGTCAATAGGATTAGAGGAAGAAAAATAAGACACATCAGGAGAAGAAGAAGGGAAAAATATATGGGAATAGTCAGCAGGTGGAACAGGAAGAACAGAACCTACAGAAGAAGAAAAAGAGGAATGAAAGGGGAAATATCGTTCATGAAATTTAACATCCCGACTAGTAAACACTTGCCTAGTCTCCAAATTCAACAGTTTATAAGCTTTCTGGCCAAACGGATAACCAAGGAAAACACAAGGTATAGCCCGAGGAGAAAATTGGTGCAGAAAGAAGAATGAGTAGACGCAAAACAAAGGCAACCATAAGAACGCAAGTAGGCATAAGCAGGTGGAGCGTGATGAAGAAGCTTAAAAGGCGTTCGGTCATGGAGAGAAGAAATGGGAAATCTGTTGATAAGATAACAGGCCGTAAGAAGAGCTTCACCCCAATAAGCTATAGGTAAATTGGCTTGAAAAAATAAGGCACGTGCACATTCCAACAGATGTTTGTGCTTACGCTCAACAATACCATTATGTTGAGGAGTATGAACACAAGAAGTCTGGTGTAATATGCCTTTGGAACAATAAAAATCCTTGGCAAGTTGAGAACAAAATTCTAAACCATTATCACTACGGATAATCCGTACATGAGTAAGAAACTGGGTTTCAACATAAGCAATAAAGCTCTTGAGAACAAGCAAAACTGAGCTTTTACTGGACAACAAATGGACCCAAGTACATCGGGAAAAATCGTCCACAATAGTGAGAAAGTACTTATGGCCATTGTAAGTAGCATAAGAAAATGGACCCCACAGATCCACATGTATCAACTCAAAAACAGCTTTAGTCTTAATGCTACTGTGAGGAAAAGACAAACGAGTAAAACGGGCCTTAGGACAAATCTGACAGATAATAGAATCATGAGCAGGATTCACATGACAAGGCAAATCAACAATTAATTTCAAACGATCAAAAGGGATATGGCCAAGTCTACAATGCCAAAGCTGGGTATTACACGTAGCATTACACACTGTATGAACAGAAGGAATAAAGCTAGAACTATTACAAGAAATGGGCTAAGTATACTGTGTATTACAAAAATTATTATTCACTTTATGAATAGGAGGAAGTAAGCTAGGTTTATTACAAGAAATGGTGTCTGAAAAAATAAGAGTACGAAGGTCAAGATTCTCAATCACAAAGTAAAGTCCACCTTGCTCTTTACCAAGCACCAGAGGCCTCATTGCTTGGTCTTGAATAAGGCAATGAGAATGGGTAAACATAATGCTAGTATGAAATTGTACACACAACTTTTGAATAGAAATCAAGTTGTATGCAAAGTCAGGAACATGTAAACAATTAGTCAGAATCAAGTTTGGGTGAATTTGCACATTCCCAATATGAGCTATTAAAGCTTTCTTACCAGTAGGTAAAGTAATATGAAAAGGTTGTTACAATTTCTGAAAGCTTTGAAACAAATGAAGGCTAGAGGCAATGTGATCAGTCGCACCACTATCAATGATCCAAACAGGATTAATGCAAGGACTAAAGAGACAAAGACTGTTACCTGCAAAGAAGGCAGAAGAACCAGTACAATCACCAATGCCAGTACCTAACGACTGACCTCCAGCAGGACCAAACTTGTTCAACAAAAGCACAAGCTGGTCATACATCTCTTGACTCAAACCAGGACTGGTATCTGCTGAACTTTTGGAATTTTCAATCTCATCGCTGACTGCTAAATGACCATCAATATCATGAACCGCCGGCTGCACATTAGCAACCAATCCCTTGCTCCTTTCCCAGGGCTTAGTACCATTCCCAGATGGAGGATGTAATTTAAAACATCTATCCACATAATGTCCATAGATCTTACAGAAATCACAAAAAACTTGGATTTTCTACCATTAGGTGTCATGCCAAACACCACATTCTTATTAGCAGAAACCTGAAATTGATTTCCATTGCTATTATACTTCGGTTGATAACCATGCTGTTTCGGTTTCTGATATCCAGCAGCAAATGCAACTCCATCAGACAAAACAATGGGAGGTACTTCACAATCTCTCTGTTTCTCCTCCTGCAAGATCAATCTATAAGCT
>JANIPM010423305.1:0-11006 GCA_027478405.1 Erythroxylum cassinoides | reverse complement strand
AGAAATACCATTTTCTGAGTGAAGTTGTTGAAGAATGGCTTTAATGTCTTGTATTGAGAATTTTGGAGAAGTGGGTTCATTAGAGGGTCCTTCAGTGACAGTAGCAGCAACAACAGAAGTGGAAGTGGGATGATAAAAAGGCCGAGGAGAATTACCAGAAGTAGATGCATTTTTGACAAGAAGCTTTCTGCACTCTGAAATATGTGACAGAAGGAGAGGAAGCAACCATGACAACATCAGTGGAGGGTAAAACTCTCTCTGCTCGAAGAGTGTTGAGACGAGTTTTTTTAGAAAATGACTGTGTCAAGTGTGGGCAAGGGATTGCAATGTAATAAGATACCACTGACTGATTCATCAAATTCAGATCTGAGTATCATAAGAAAATGCCAGACACGTTGGTGATCACGAAGACCAATATAGAGAGAAGCAGAAATAGAGTCGGGCCATACTGGATCACAAGTAGCCAATTGATCCCAGAGAGTTTGTAATTCAGAAACATAACTATGAATAGTCTGATTTGATTGTTGATGCATCCGATGAAGGCGATGATAAAGCTGAAATTGGTGAATGTCATCAGAAACAAAATATCTGGTATGTAAGAAATCCCATACCTCTTTTGGAGTGTCGAATCTGCAAAATTCTAATTTAATCCTAGAAATGCACGTATTTCGAAACCAAGTGAGAATATGATGATTCTTGCTTTCCCATTGATCCATGAGATCTGTGAAGTTGTTGTCATCCTCATTGGTTGCTTTTATTGGTTTAGGAATATCACCAGTGACATATCACCTAAAAAGACGACCTTTCAAGAAACTACACATCTCTTGAGACCATAAATAATAGTTTGATCCATCAAAAATAACAGTAATAGGATGAGATATTGACTGGGAAATATCAGAAGTAGTCATCATTCAAAAAATATAGTCTTCACAAGAGAGAAAAAGAGCAAACCGAGCCTTATGTGGTTGAACCGAGTGGTCAAAGAGTTGGGCCGGTCTAGTCAACGGGTCAAGTAATTGATGGGCAAAAACTTTGGGCAGTGCATGAGGGCGCGTGGAGGCTCTATTCAAGATGTGGTTGCTGACGTTGAACTCGTCTGGAAGAGAAGAGTCCGAAAATATGAACAGAATAAATTCCGATAAAGACTAACAACATAGCACAGAAATAAAGAACGCAAAAGAAATAGAGCAGACCCAAAGAAAATTTTTCGCAACAAGGAAGAGTAAACGCCCAGAAAAAAATAGTGCTCTGGTACTATGTCGAGAGAATTGAGAAAGTTGAGAGAAATTTTATGTGTTATTACATCTAATATTGAATACAAGGAGGCCTATTTATACACAAGAATAACATTCTATTTAGGAAAGAAGCTTGGCTTAAGCCTAAAGCTAAGCCTATAATTAAGCTTAAAATGAAGCCATAAGTATATTATTAACAGTTGGATTATATACATTAACACAAACTATTCAGAATTAGTTTGTTTGTTATGATTCAACTTCGGCAATGCTTTTTTTTTCTTTTTGTGATTTAGTAATCTGTTAAGTTTGAACATAGTATAATAGGAAGACGACTTAAAGCACTTGGAATGCAAGCAGTGACACTATGAGTTTCTAGCAATAATGCATTATTCTACATAGTCAGGATCTTGGGATCTCATAACACAATCTTAGATGAGAAAGGATCACATTATTACTACCACTGTTTCATTTACAAAACTGTAGATATCATATTAGGTAGGTCCCACTTTAATAAAATTTTAAAAAATTCATGTTAGCAAAAAAATGTCACGTCAACATTTAACTAAAGAAGGCATAACTCCATCAATTGTTTAGTCCATTCATGGGTTGTATTTTTTTAACATTTTCCAAACATTAAGGTTCATTTTGAATGTTTTGTAAACATTAGAGTTCATTTTAAATGCTCCGAAATGCCTAAGTCCAACTCAAATTTCAGTGTAAACGTTGGGGGCTAAATTGTTGTTTTGGCTCACAAAGTAAATACAGACATAATAATTTTAATATGGATTGAAGTCAATTGAAGGTTTAAATTTTAGGAAAAAAGGTTTTTGAAAAGAGTTGAAAGAAAATAATGGACAATACATAAATAAATAATTGTATAGATAAAAATAAATTAAAATAAAGATAAAAACAAGTAAATAAATAAATAAGAAAGAGAGAAAAGAAATAAGTCAATAAAACAAATAAAATAATAAACAAAAAATAAGTAAAAGAACATGTGTTACAAACAAAAGTATTTAGGCTAATTAAAAGGCAAGAATTTAAGGAAAAAGTCCAGAAGGCTTATAAAAAGAAAAAAAAATTTCTATATAGGGGGTCTTTATTTGTACTTTAATTCATCAAAGTTTTTTACTGAGAGGCAAGTCCTCAATAAGCACTAGTAGAGTCGTATCGTTTCTAATCACTTCCCCTCAATTATTCTTAAGTTTTCATCTTTGTTTCTTACAATTATTAAGTATAATTTTCTTGCATTTACTCACTAGAGCATCAGATTGTCTCATTTTAATATATTTAAATCACCTAAGTCTTGCCACTTTTTTTACTATCAATGTTAGTAACTCACAACTTGTCTCTTAATAGTTCATTCATGATCTTATCTCTTTTTATAAGGTTGCATATCCAACAAAACATCTTTATCTCTATCACTATTAATTTATGATCATATGCATGTTTGATGGGTTAACAATCTATCTCATATAGTAAGTTCAGCACAATTATTAAACGGTGGAATTCACCTTTTAGGTTAAATGATATTTTTTTGTTACATAAAATTCCTGAGACTCTCCTCCATTTTAGCAAACGTAATTTGATGTCGCTACTGTATTGGACGATGAATCCAAGGTACTTAAAACAATCTTTCTATAGTATAATTTCAGTACCAATCTTGACTTCCACATTGAATGCAACCTTGAGATCTAAAAAGTTACACCATGAGTACTCAATGTTAGTCTTATTCACTTTGAAGCTCTTTTACTCTAATTTATCCTTCCAAAGTTTTAACTTGTCATTAACACCATCTTTTGTTTCGTCCGCTAAAAGTATGTTATCAATACACAGTATACACCAAGGCACATCCTCTAGAATATTCTTAATAAGCTCATCCACAACTTTTACAAATAGGAAAGGGCTAAACAAGGATCTTTAGTGTAGCTCAATATTGATAAAAAATGTTTTTGTATCTCCTTTTGTCATCCTTAATCTAGTCTTAGCATCTTCATAGATATCCCTAATAACTTGTATATAGACAACATAAACTCTCTTTAACTTTTAAATACCGCCACATGACATCTCTAATTACCTTGTCATAAATCTTTTCTAAATAAATGAAAATCATGTACATGCCCTTATATTTGTCCTCTTAATATTCTATTAATCGTCTAAATAAATAGTTGGTGTTATAATTCCATACAATTGTAGAAAAAGTGAGCACCTTTTGTAAAAACTTTGAATAATAACATTGAGAATGGAATCATGATAAAAGATATTCGAGGTATAATATAGAATCTCCAATAAATCTTTTGTGGAATTAAAACACATTTTTTAAAAGATTATATGGTATTAAAAAGAAGAGTTATTTTTCCATCTATCTAGAATATCATAAGCATTATTAAAAAATTAGAAATTTATTTCTTAAAAAATATTTTCCAAATCTTTTATTTTCATAGAATATATTTTAAAAATATTTTCACACTCAATATAATCACAATGAGCATAAATGCTAAGATTTATTTTCTCAAAGGAGATTTTACCTTATAAAAAAAATTAAAAGTTATTTTATTTGTTTTCAATTATGAAACATATTATTGGGAAACTAGAAAATAAAAAAAGATAATATATTTTCTTATAGCAGATGAAGCTTTTTCAAACTGAAAAACTTTGCACCGCTTGAATAGAGGTAGCAGTTTATTACAGAGCAATGCACTATTCCTCGGGGGTTCCAAAGGGTTTGTATGTCCTGAGAGAACGAATGAGGCCTTCAACTGATCCAGCTCCTGCGACCAGTGAGACTGCCAAACAGCTCCAACTCAGTATTTTAAGCCAAACCCAAGTGGAAGAGAACTTAGGAATATTAGCCCTTGCAATGTACATTTCTATGGGGAAATACACTGTCAAGGGCCAGAAGGAAATTGCTCCAAGGAGACCCAAGAAGTTGTTGAAGAATGGAAGTAACATTGCTAAAACTGATGTCAGCACCACAAATGCAGTTCTCCACACCAATCTGCATAGGTTTAGATAATAGACGCCATAATATGGGATGCTAATGGCATGTTCACTTGTTATCAACTTGTTGTCGGGCCAATGTTTCTGGCATTTTGTCTCCACGAAATTAAAGATTGGCTGGGCGAAAACCTGGTATTGTAATGGAAATGGTGTTAGAATCAGATTGCATGCACAAGCTTATGTCTTTTTTTTTTTATCATTCAACTCACCTGATAGGCACCAATGAGGTGGACGGCAATGCATATATTAGCAAAGTCAACAAGCCAGAAAGGTTCGTAGAAACCAAAACCAGTAAGGAAGTTGCCAGGAGCGTCACTTCCAAATGCTGCATAACCAATGCAACCACACAGAAGATAGAAGGCGGTGGTCGTCGCGATCCCAGCAAAGGATGCCCTCTTCATTGCTTTGTTCTCCGGGGGATTTTGCTTTAATGTGTCCTGCAATTCAGGGACGGAACAGTTGTGTTACATCATTGCTACTTGTGAATTTGAATCTGATAATACTCGAAATAATTGTGCATGAAACTGAACAGAGGACGAGGAAACAGGTAAGAGTATGTGCAAAGTGGGCTTAGACAGCACATCACTCCCAGAAGGGCCATTTAAGCAAAGTGGGCTTAGACGGCACATCACTCCCAGAAGAGCCATCATATTAAATGGCCCAGAACATGGAAGCAGTGGTCCATAGGGAATCTCTCTACAGACAGACCCATAAAGACCATATCAGGACACTACTGTAGTGTTACCACAAGAACAACTTGGTCCTCCACAAAAGTAGACTCTAGAGAAGTAAATCAATTTGGTACAAGCAACTTTCAAAAGTCGGTCCAGATGTGTTTGTCTATTGCTACTTTTATGAAATTTGTCCTTCTGCACGTCTTAAAAGTTCTTCCAAAGTATGTATGTTTGTATGTATGTAACGTCTCTACATTTCTCCATCTCCTGTCTGAACTTTTCAAGATTTACACCTAACTGTTAGCATGGTTGGTTTCCCACAGTGCAATCGATCTCGCAGACGGTAGCAGTAGTAAGCCCATGCCAACGTTTACTCTGGCACGCATTTCGAGTCCCATCTATGGATCGCGCTATCAGGTCGCCATTACTTGAAACTAACCCACTTGCATGAATGCTCCAGTTTTATAGTATTTTCCTTTCGAATCTTAATTCACACGAGTGTAATGATAATGGAGAAATTATGATAGACACGAACACGAGATATCTGAGAAAGCATTTTCAGTACAACCCATAAACGAACTAAAGTATAAAACAACAGTAAAGTGTTAGCCAATTAACTGAGTACCTGGATCTCGACGAGTACAGTGGAGAAGGCATACGAGAAGGCTATGTCACCAATAGCTTGGAATGTCCTCCAAACTTTCTGTTCTGCCGACACCTCTACTCCAACTGTCACTCCTGTCAAGGTTGTCCTTGCATGTGCCCCGCCTTCACAAATCAAGAGTAACACATACAGTTTCAACCGATTTATATTAATTAAAACAGCAGATCAAAGATTTTCTGGTCCAAGTTCATACTCGCTACTTTTGCAATGGAAAGTCCAACGCCAATGGAAGCGTAAGCAAAAGACATGACTGCTGCAAGTATCGAGAGCCACGAGAGCTTATGGAAATTCGGTATTTGACTTAGCAGGATTTGGATGCAACCAAAGATTATCATGTATGGATTGTTCGATATCTGGCACCTTACATGATGCCCGTGCTTGTGGAAACAATCTGATCTCTTCACGGCCCTAACAACCGAACATAGTTTTGTATTTTAGTTAGAGCTACATAGATGAATAGATAAGTCACCAATCAGATCCTCATAAACCCAATAACGCTCTGACAAATCTTTATTATCGTCGGTTTGTTGTACTCTTGAATTGTGAAATGAATACAACTAGAACAACCTGTTCTTAATTATCTTATCATACGGAAAAAATATAAATATATTTTCAACAAATAATCCTGAGTTCAAAGTTGATGAATGTGTTGGAACTTACACCATACTAATGGAAGCAGTAATAGTGTAACCAATAGTGATTCCCACCAGATTTGCGTACTGAGCCAGTCCACATAATTGAACTTTCCTGCCTCCTGATACAAATTGTCGAGAGAAAGAGAAGAATCATCAAGTGAAAAACTAAGTTTTTACAGCGGAGGATTGCTATATAACAGACAGTACGAGGTATTGACATAATCGAACACGACACACAAACCTAAGTTGGCTCTAACGGCATCCATATACGTGTAGTTTCTCTTTCCGGTGACTGGATCAGGAGATCTGTAACAGTCGGCGAGAAGAGTCGAAGTGAACAAAGTGATAAACGAGAAGGACATCATAATAATAGGTCCAGCCAACCAGCCCAACTGAGCTATGGCCCATGCCAGAGAGAGCACTCCAGAGCCTATCACGGCGGTGATAATATGGCAACTTGCAGTCACCCATGTACCTTTACAAATACCATAGAAAGACAATTAAAGAAGAATCCGTTAAAACAAGATAAAACTGAAAAGAAGACCGCGATACACATGCAAGAGCAAAAATAGACTCACTCGGAAAAGAGATAAGGTAGGAGAAAAAAGAACATACCAGTTCTTTTGGCTCGACCATCATCATCTAGGTTCTTGCGAATTCCACCATTATCATAACCTTCAGGTTGATGTTCTACGTAGAAGCTATTGCCTGCCATTTCTTTAGACTGTCCCTCCATTCTCTTTCACTCTGTGTGTTGTTTATGTAGCACAGGAGAAATATATGGCTGCAATAAAGTGAGGGTGTCGAAATATTATAGAAAGGGGCAAATACGAAAATAAATTAAGGGGGTGTTTTGATTAAGTCACAATAATTGCGGAGGCGACCCAAAGTCAATCGGCAGTGTCAAAGCAGTAGAAGCTAGTGCCTCGGCTATATAGGAAAAGAGAAAGCTGCTTTAATGAACAAACTACTACAAGAAATCAACGAACACACACAACCATTTAGTATGTTTAGGAATACCAGGAGCATATAGGAGCCTGTGGAATTGTTAATAACAAGAGAGAACTTATACACTATCCACAATGGTGTGGTGTGGTGGTGATGGGTGGCGCGGTAGTCTTCTTATAACATCACGCGACGGTCCCCACTTCTTTTTTGTGTAGTTAGGTTTGGACCATCAAGAAGGAAAATTTTGTATCCTAATTGCCCTCCATTTTTCTCAGACAAGAATCTGTTGACTGTGCCACAACACCGAGGTCTTTACTCTGCTTCAATCCTGTTGTTGAGGTCGGTTCTTCTTTTCTTTTTGTTTTCCTTTTTGTCATTTCGGATATGAATGGGTACTTTTTTTTATGTGTTCCTTCCCGACTTCGAGAACAACACGTAATCTTGGCTTTTGGGGCTTTGACGATTCCAGTTGAATTCTCTCAATGCCACGATTGAAAGTGTTAAAAGCAAAGTGAAATTGATCAGGCTGTTCAGCCATCAATTTTGTCCATTCTTTATCACTGCTTCAATTATGTATGATGGTTTTAGAGGGTTCACAAATCACGACAAAACATTAACATTATCGTCAACACGTGTAATGACTTGGCAAATTAGGTTGTTATCTCTTTACATTCTTGTGTCACGTAATGGTTGTCCTGGGGAAACAACAATTCCTACGGAAATGAGTGAGTAATTTGATACCATATTCGATAGACTAGTACTTGTCTGTGGTTGTGGGGTAATGTTTTACATCGAAAAGATTACTAAATCATTTACATTAATTGTTTGTTTGTTTCTGTTCAGATTTCAGCAAGTTAGAGAAAAGGCATTGGCGACTAAAATGCTCGTGGCTGTTACATATTTGACTTATATTTGTACACTCTTATATAATACTTATCTCCAATGGAACTTTTTGACAGTAAAGTATACATTATTCTATCATAAAGCATCAATCTTTTGGACTAGTAAGATGTGGGTCAAAAACCATAATCAAGCTGAAGTTAAGGAAGATGGTATCTATCACATTAACAATAAATATTTTAATGAATAGACACCACTCATCTTAGACTAAGACTGATTAAATACATAACCAGCAAAAGTGTTCACACCATGTACAAAAGCAAAAAAGCAGAGAAAAGCCGTATAATGCGTTGATGGAAAGGAATTCTCATGCTTGGAGGAGAATATTTTAAGTTACTAATGTTTTTATTTTAGTCCTTTAATTACCAAAATGTTTAATTTAATTTTACGTTATATTTTTTAAATATTAATAATAGAAATTTACTTGACAAAATCTAAAATTGAAATATAAGGGAAAATAACGTGTATATCACGTGGAAATTTAAACAATAAATTAAAGAGGACTTCTCCGAATCAAGAGGACTTCGTCGCTTCATTCGTGCAGTGTCTGCAGACTGCAGCTTCTGTTTTCAGACGATTTTCGTCCAACAAGCCAAGCAGTCTATTACTATGGTCAATAAACTTCAAGTCAGTAAGTGAGAGGTACACGATACAACTTAAAAGAAAGCACAACACTACGTAGGAAAGTTGATAGTAATAGTTGGTTACCAGTTATAGTCAAAGAAGTGATCTTGTCCGAATGTATGTCCCTGGCTTTATCAATCCTATACCAAACTATCATTGAACTATACATATTCGAAGCTATCGCAAAATAATTGTAGCTTAATGTTCCCATCCGAATAGATAGAAGGCAAGATTTCGGATTCATATACACGTTGTATCTAGAACTAAAAGCATTATAAAAGAAAAAAAAATGGTATCAGTTATGTAGAACAGGTAATATATTAAGGAAAATATACGTAATTAGTTTGTAATTATCTTTGCCATATTTAGATGATTTGCTTTATATGTAAATAGGCAGTAGTTAGCCTTATTTTAGGAACTGATAAGATTTGTAATTTGTATTTATACGTGACCTTAACACAGAAGAAGGCTATGCCTTTATCACCAAATTCTTTCTCTTCTTTATTTTAGATGGTATCAGAGCACCGATCTTGGTGTTCTGCATAAAGCCTTCTTCTTAATTCTGCCTATTATCTTTCGTTGATCATCATCAGCCATGGCCAACGACACTCTTAATTCTGGGAAAACTGGCGAGACGTCAAAGGTTTCTGCCACGGACCCATCACATCCATATTACTTACATCACTCTAAGTAACCGGGTCATATGATTGTTCCTGTCAAATTGAATGGTCCCAACTATCCATTATGGCGCAAATCAATGATCCATGTCTTGACAGCAAAAAGAAAATTCGGCTTCATAAACGGATTCTTCCAAATGTCGTCGCCGACATCACCAGATTTCGAGCTATGGAATCAGTGCAACAGCATGATCCTTTTATGGCTTACACATTCCGTTGAGCCAGATATCGCCTACGGGATTGTTCATGCAAAAACGGCCCAACAAGTGTGGGAGGATTTGAGAGATCAATACTCACAAAAGAACGCACCAGCTATCTTCCAGATCCAGAAATCGATAGCGACTATGTCTCAAGGTACCATGACTATACCCGTTTATTAAAACAAAATTAAGGCCTTATGGGAAGAGTTGAACACTTACCGAACTCCTCCAACATGTAATCAAGCCAGTGAACATACTCTCTAGCGAGAAGAAGATAAATTAATGCAGTTTTTAATGGGGCTTCATGAGTCTTATAAGGTTGTCTAATCTAATATTTTAATGATGGTTCCCTTGCCCAATGTCCGCCATGCCTACTTACTCCTTGTGCAGGAAGAGACTCAACGACAAGTTTCTACCGAACCAGTTAAGAACTTTTCCATGGCAGCTGCTATACAGGGTCGTTCTAAGCCTCCCAAAGATAAGATCTGTGAACACTGCAATCGTTCGGGACACTTGATCGACGAATGCAGAACACTCAAGTATCACTGCAAATTTTGTGACAAAAAAGGTCACACGGAGGACCGATGTCGACTCAAAAATGGTGGCCAGAATTCTCGTTCTTCATCAAATCGTAGCAACAAAAATGGTAGATCCAATGGTCCCGCAGCGCATGCAGCTGATTCCTCCTCCACAATCAGCGCAAAAAATTCCTAGTTTTTGCAAAATTTCTCTGTCGAACTGCAACATCCCACCACCACAAGATACATACCCAAACATTTAAACATATTCAAGTACATATCTTATGATAATGGCATGTTAGAGTAAAAGCAAAACCAAATTATACATGGCATCATCTAACCTAATCGAAAGTCACTAAATTTTAAAACCATTCATTGCATTAATCCCCACAAATTGACACTGTTTCCTTTAGACAAATATTACATAACCTAATACAGGTTCTAACAAAAACAACAAAATACAAAACACAATACTCCTGGAGTCAGCCGACAGACCTCTGATCCATAACAAAATCCAAAAGGTCCTTTAGTCCAGTCTAAGAACTAAGTCTCCTGTCTCGTACCTGAAAAATCACGTTACAATTTTTATGAATTTTGCGAACTTAATGAGTGATAGGGCCTTCTTCTATCACCTTTTGAGCCTCATATTTTGAATTGAAAGTAAGTATAATGTTGTCATTCTTAGTTAACATCACTTCTTGTATGCCTCAACCTTTATAATTTCTTTGAATACATGCTTGAATCACAAGGAAAGCAGGATGTTTTTCCATGAAGAAGTTGATAATTACCGCATCCCAAGTTTCTACACCTTCCTTTAGTATGTCGATGCTAGGGGCCACCATTAGTTTTCCATTAAGTTCAAAAGGGGGACTATAGAACAGAGAAGAGTTCTAGTTGTCCCCCACCACCTGTTTCTAGGTTTGCTTAGTTT
>JANIPM010423195.1:0-11014 GCA_027478405.1 Erythroxylum cassinoides | reverse complement strand
CTAAAAGTTATGGTCCTTATAATGGAAGATATATCTTCTGTCTTTTCGCTTCTTTTAAGTTTTGCTTCTTCTGTGTTTTACTTCTTCTACTTTTTACTTCTTCTGTGTTTTGCTTCTTCTGTGATGACGCCATCTTCTTCTGTGTTTTTTCTATAATGATGTCATCTTCTTCTGTGTTTTGCTTCTTCTGTCTTTTTGCTTCTTCTGTGATGACGTCATCTTCTTCTGTATTTCTTCTATGATGACGTCATCTTCTTCTGTGTTTTGTTTCTTCTATGTTTTGTTTCTTTTGTGATGACATCATCTTCTTCTATGTTTTACTTCTTCTGCCTTTTTGTTTCTTCTGTGCTGACGTCATCTTCTTCTATGTTTTGCTTCTTCTGTTTTTTTCACCTGGCCTATTTTTTGTTTCATTTTTGACCCTTTAAAAGATATAATTTGTCTTTGAGGTCTTCATTAAAGTTATAGATATTGATGTCCTCTTTTGAACCATCTAAAGAACACAATAATCCGATATCTTTAGGGAAAGTTATAGTAATTTTCCCAATTCTTCTGTCTTTTCCATTAGTCTGCTTTTCGTCTGTACCTATCTTCTATTCTATTTTTGGTACTTTAAAAGATAGAATATGTCTTTGAGGTCTTCATGAAAGTTGTAGATCTTGAAGTTCTCTTTCTAACCATATAAAGAAAATTTTAATTTGATATCTGTAGGGAAAGTTATGGTAATTTTTCCACTTCTTTTGTCTTTTTCCATTAGTCTGCTTTTAGTTTGTACCTATATTTTGTTTCATTTTTGGTCCTTTAGAAGATAGAATCTGTCTTTGCAGTCTTCATAAAAGTTGTATATCTTGGATTCCTCTTTGGAACCATCTAAACAACACCCCAATCCAATATCTTTAGGGAAAGTTATAGCAATTTTTCCACTTCTTCTGTCTTTTTCCATTAGTTTGCTTTTCGTCTATACCTATTTTCTATTCTATTTTTAATACTTCATAAGATAGAATCTATCTTTTAGGTCTTCATAAAAGTTTTATATATTGAAGTCCTCTTTCAAACCATCTAAAGAACACCCCAATATGACATCTGTAGGGAAAGCTATAGCAATTTTCCAACTTCTTTTGTCTTTTTCCATTTGTTTGCTTTTTATCTGTACCTATCTTCTGTTCCATTTTTGACCCTTTAAAAATTGTCTTTGAAGTCTTCATGAAAGTTGTAGATCTTAAAGTCCTCTTTTGAACCATATAAAGAACACCTTAATTTGATATCTTTAGGGAAAGTAATAGCAATTTTCTCACTTCTTCTGTCTTTTTCCATCCGTCTGCTTTTTCTTTTGGCTTCATCTAATCCTATTG
This sequence comes from Erythroxylum cassinoides, assembly GCA_027478405.1. NCBI lineage: Eukaryota > Viridiplantae > Streptophyta > Magnoliopsida > Malpighiales > Erythroxylaceae > Erythroxylum > Erythroxylum cassinoides. Next base: position 9,662 of record JANIPM010423195.1, on the reverse strand, counting down.
TCTGGTCCGTTTTGACCCTTCAGATGATAAAATCTGACCTCAAGGTCTTCTTCAAAGTTGTATATCTCAAAGTTATCTTTGAAATCATCTTAAGATGATCTTAGTCTAACATCTCTAGTGAGAGTTATGCCATTTGTCCCGAGACAAGTTCAATACGATTGAGGATCAAACCTTGATTGATTCTTCGGCCATAATTTGGTTATCTGACCTCCAAATGAAGTGATTATTTAATCACTAATTTCTCCATTTTTCTATCCCTCAATATATTTTGGTATTGATGTGAAAAATATGTATTGAATTAAGTAAGAGTATCGATTGGAAGAATAGGAATTAGATATTTTATTGAACATGCTTTAGTATTTTGATGATTTCTGGATCAGTAAAGCTCCGAATAAGATGATTCTTATTTTAAGATAAACTAGAGACATGGAGCTACAAATGGTATGAAGAAGATGAAATCTAATTTAGTTTCTAAGATGTTTAAATTTCGGATAGAAGTTGTACATAATATACTGATTTGGACAAGAGCAGTCTAAAAATATTTGAAGTGTCTCTTTCGAATCACTGAACCAAATGGATTGATTTTGGTGTCATTGGAAACTTAAAACAAGGGAGAACACTTTTCTAGAAGAAAAAGTTATGTTAGAATATTCAAGGGTGCTTTTGGCAAGACACTTAAGATTAAAAGAACATAAGCCTATAAGGAAGGATAAAATGGACTTTTTGGACTCATTAACGGCATAAAAGGAAGATGAAATTATGGTCTTGCTTTTAAGGAAGAAGCAAGAACGAAATTGAGAGGGAAGAAACAAAGAGAAGAGAGAAGATGGAGAGAAAGAAGAGAAAACAAGCTAGGGTTTCACTTGTGTTAGCCTTCAAGAGAGATTTTGGAGTTGTTCAAGAAAGGAAAAAGGAAGAGGAAGAGAAGAGCTTCCCTTTTGAGCTAAAGATCCCTTCATTTGGTGAAGAATGAAGGTAAGATCATTTTAAAACTTTTAGATTTTTGGAAGGATTTTAGTTCATAGAATTTAGAAAATGCTTGGATTGAGTATTCTAGAACCAATTTTAGTGATTGTGCTTTGTCGGACTTTCGATTGAAAACCTTATTGAGTAGGATTTTTGTTATTGCATAAAGGGATCAAGAGAGGCAAGAGGAATAAGAGGAGAGGCATTTTTGAGCAAGGATATAAGCAAGGAATCAAGGTAGGTACATGTTTATAATAGAGTAAATAAGCCACAAAATGTTTTCTTTGAATCAAGAAAGTTGAATGATTTCAATTGCATCATAAGTGTTACATTTATTGCTTCTTGAATGAATTGTGAAATTGTTATATGTTTGCTACATTAATTGTGTTGATGATTGATGAAAAGGATTTCTCTTTGAAAAGATACATGTTTATGAAATCATGTTTTCCAAAATGGTTTCCAAAATGTATCAAGTATATAAAAAGCAAGTTTTTAAAAAGTACCCTTTTGGGCAACAAGTTTACAAGTTATGAAATATGTGTTATGTGGGTTTGTGGTAGTCTCTCAAGAATTGTCATGTGCACGTTGACCACGTTAAAGGTTTCTTCCGCCTGCCCGCTAGTGGCGCGTAGCTCCTTCATGGACTCTCTCAAGTTTACGACTACACAGGACCATTATATAGAAATGTGTAATGCGTCATGTTTATGGATCTACCTAAACCATTCTGATGTGCTTATGTTATGTTAACAAGTTTGATGTATTCATGTTTTGTAACTTGTGGATTTTGGTTGAAAGCTTAAGAAACATGTGTTTTATGAACTCAATGAAAATTTTCTATGACAAGTAAAATGGTTTCAAAGGTTTTACTTATTTTTCCGTTATAAACTGTCACCCACGAGCTGTCAAACTCACCCCCTTTCTGTCTCATCTTTAGGTGATAGTTAAGAGATCAAGTGATCAAGAGCTTAAGGGAACTTCCACAAATTTGCTATTTTTGTATTTTTGTAATAAGCCAATGGTATGGCTTTTGATATGTAAATAAAGTTTTTCAAACTCTATTGCTTTAGAAATGAAATGATGGATTGAAGTAGTTCGGTTGTGTATGTTCATATTGACTTCCTCATAATATGGTTGACTTGAAGTAATAAGTTTGCTTTGATGTTTGATTGTCATGGGCTTGCCAGCCTTGTGGGATGATGCCTAATAAGGATTCATGGAAATAACCATATAGGAAAATTTTGCTCAGTATCATGACTCTCCAAGAGTTGGGTTCTAGAAATGGTTCCCAACAAAGACATTGGGGAATAATTTACTAAAGGAAGTGTTGCCTAATTGTGTTATTTACCTTATCAAAATGATGATGCAAAGTTGAATTGAAAGCATGTTGTTAGAAAAAATTGAAATGGTCATTTGGTATGCACGGGTGATAGTTAAGATCTCACACATGTGACTGATTTATTTTGGACTACACAACCATGAGTTTTTCTTGCACAATCGTGAGTTTTTAATTGTATGCACGGGCGTGCATTTTGTTTATACACCTGTGACTTGGTTATTCTGAAATGTAATCATATTAATGAGGGTTTTGATATATGAATGATATGGTGAAAAGAATCATAGTAAGATACCCGGAATTGTCATGAACATGCATTGTATATATTTAGTATACATGAATGTGCATAAATTAAGACATAATTGTGCAATATTGTGATATGTGTACGTATTGTATATATAGAGGAACACACTAAGCGACAGCTACCAGACATTGCCGGGACTTTAAGGCAATAGTTGTTTGGAGCATACTGTGAGTAACCTAAGATGGTCTCACTTTATTTGTTTTGTATATTACTGAACTGTATTGCTATCTTATTGAACTGCACTGAAATATACTGAATTGTGTTCTGAATTTCAGACAAAAATTGTCCAAGGCATTTTGATACATGGAAATGATATTGGAAGTGCTGTTTGTATGTGAATGTGACTACATAAATGATTTTCTGATTCTCAACTGGAAAGTTGAATGCTGGACCTAGTCTGATGACTACTCTTTGGAATCAGTGTAAGTAGGTCACCCCATATAAGTAATATGGGTAAGTGCGCGAGATGTAACCAATAGATTTCTCTACGAAATCCTTCTTTCAGCAAAATCGAAGCCCCTTAGTGCAATTGATTTCAGTATGCCAGTTGAATTTAAACAGAAAGAAGGCAGAAATCCTTACAATCTCAGAACCAAGGAGAGAAGGTGGCAAAGGATCCAGATTCACTTTTTCATACATGGCTCACAACATAAAGGCTTTTCCTGATTAAGGAAGAAGCCTAGAGACTATGATTGTCACTATGACTGCTATATTGACATAATATATGCAAATGAAAGGAATTGAATTTGACTACTGAATTGTGACATGCATTTTATTCCAATGCATGCAATATAAAGGAGTTGTGATTGGTGTTGCTACTGAGACTAAGACTGTTACTGAAAAGAGCTTTAAGCTCTCACATAAGTGATTAAAGCCTGTGGCTTACTGTGATCAATGAGCCTTGTATCTGCAACGGATAAGGGACAAACTGACTGACTGAACTCAATAATTCAGGATACTATATAAGCACACAGTCACAACAACATAAAAATGAATGTGAGTCTCATACATGTAACATTCGCATATGATTTGGATTCATTGAATGATTTGCAAAGCTGTATGAATGTTGTTATATGATTGAACTGTTTAACTGAGAAATGATTTATCTGTGATAGTATTTAATACTAATCAAGTGAATTTGAATTGTATAATTACATGCTATAATTGATCTTGTTTAATGACTTGAGTGAACCATTGAGGATAGTTACTCTACTAAGTTTGCAAAACTCATCAAAATTGCATTGTTGCTTTTCAGGTTCGAGAGTGAGACGACCTAGCTTCTAAGACACCGTAGAAGCATATTTTGTACAACTGCTACAATTCGATATGGCTCAAAGGTCGGCCAGCTGGGAATTGAGGACATAGTTGTTTTCCTTCATGTTTGTAGCATTTTGTGTGCATTGAGATGTTTATGCTCATAAGATAATGTTATAGAACATGGGTGATGTTGTATTAAATGAAACAATGTAAATTATGGTTTTTGATATAAAATGATAACATTTTGGATTTCAGAAAATGTGTGATTTTTTGTTTAGTTTATGATACCATGTTATGTACAGTAAAGGTGAGATAGTTAACATGTCATTTCTGTCAGGCATGTACACATGTATGCAATGGCCGTACGTGTATATGTTAGATAGGAATAGAGTGTTACATTTTTGGTATCAGAGCATAGTTTGGCATCCATAAGGATATGTGGTGATGTTAAGTATGAAATATTGTGGAAATTTCAAATGGTAATTGAAGTTATTGTGTATTATAGGTTATCCAACGTAGGTGACCAAATGGAATACTCAGCTGACCTGAAATCGAAAGGAGCCAGTACGGAGTCGTCAGTACCTCGACCTAAGTGAGTACCTCTAAAAATTTTTGAGAGAAGGGAAAGGAGGTACGATAAATTGCAAAAGCAAGAGGCTGTAGATTTATATGGAAATACAGACCCTACAGAAGCTAAAGGATGGCTAAAATGGACATAACGAGTATTTGATCAGATGTGACTATGAGTCAAATGAGAAGTTCGATTATGCAATTTCTTTGTTTTAAGGCTCTGTTTATTAATGGTGGAAGACTATTACAGGCAGTGCCACCAAGCCTTACATATTTAGTTGAGGAGATTTTCTGAGGGCTTTCAGAGAAAATTATAGGCCCCAGGTACACATGGATAGAAAGATGAAGGAGTTCATGGATCTGAAATAAGGTGGCATGTTTGTAACAGATTATGAGATCAGATTTAATGAGATAATAAGGTATGCTTATGTTTTGATTCCTACTGAGGTAAATAAGCATACGAGATTTGAAGACGATCTGAATATGGAGATTCAGACAAGTTTAGCTCTTACTAACTTGAGTAGTTTCACTGAGCTCAGAGTATCCTCAATCCGAATGGAGCAATTGTTGATGGACAATCAGCCTGAGCAGAGATTAGAGACTAGTTAGAAGAGACGCAGTGAGTCTCACGGCAGTTCTAGCAAAAGGTTTAGTAAACGTCAAACCTGAGCATTCACACCACCAGCTGGATCTAGACATCAGGATTCACACATAGGGATGGTTTTACTCAGACTAGGAATAATAGAGGTGCAACATCGGGTCAAATGTCAACTTATCAGGAGGAATAATAGAGGTGCAACATCGGGTCAAATGTCAACTTATCAGTATTGTGGGAATAAGCACAGTAGTGTATCTTAGAGACTAACAGGAGCCTACCTTCGGTGTGGCTCATATGATCATCAGATCAGATATTGTAAATTGATGTCTGGAGCATAGTCTGGTGGGAGAGGAAGTAGAGTAACAGAACCTACCATTCAGCAGAGCTGGGCCAATAGGACTGCGGAGAGAGGTCGTGGTAAAGGCAGAATGAGTTATGGTAGTGTTACTGGGAGGACTGAGGTGAGAAGTAATCGACCACAATCTGAAGCCAGAGTTTTTGCAAAGATGAGACAAGAGGCTCAGGATTCTCCAGATGTCGTTGCAGGTGTGTTATCATTATTTACTTTTAAGGTTTATGCATTGCTAGATCCTGGATCTTCGCATTCATTTATCACACCATATATGGCATCCAGATTGCATTGTGATAGAGAGTTCCTGAGATGTGGATTAAAGGTGAGTACATCAATTGGTAGTACTATAGTGATTAGGGAGGTCTGTAAGAAGTGTCTGATTCGAATTGATCAGGCAGAGTGGGAAGCAGATTTGATTGTTTTACAGTTCAAGGAGATAGATGTCATCTTAGGCATGGATTGACTCACTACTCATAGGGCCATCATGAATTTCTATACAAAGAAAGTGATTTTAGAGTCTCCTAATCAACCGAGAGTAGTGTTCAGAAGTATTAGCAAAGCAGTGCCAGCCAGACTGATTTCATTTATGAGTGTTTTAAAGTTAATGTATGGTGGATGTAAGGCTTATCTAGCCCACGTGATTGATACTCGAGTTGAACAGTGTACAAGATATTCCTGTGGTTAAGGAATTCCTGGACATATTTCCTGCTGAATTACCTGGTTTGCCTCCGGATCAGGAAACAGAGTTTACAATTGACTTAGTTCTAGGCACTGCTCTCATATCCATTCCTCCATATAGGATGGCACCTGTGGAACTAAAGGAGTTGAAGGTTCAGTTGTAGAAGCTGCTCGAGAAAGGATTCATTAGACCCAGTGTTTCACCTTGGAGCACTCCAGTATTGTTTGTGAAGAAGAAAGATGGTACTGTGAAATTGTGCATTGATTACAGGCAACTTAACTGGGTTACAGTGAACAAATACCCATTGCCTAAAATTGATGACTTATTTGATCAATTGCAGGGAGCTCGATTATTCACTAAGTTTGATTTGAGATCTGGGTATTATCAGCTAAAGATAGCAGAGGCTGATGTACCAAAAAATGCTTTCAGGTGCAGGTATAGACATTTTGAGTTCTTAGTAATGTCATTTGGGTTAACTAATACCCCAACTGCATTTATGGCATTGATGAATAAGGTATTTCAACCCTACCTGGATCGGTTTCTAATTATGTTCATTGATAACATTTTGGTGTATTCAAGAAGCCATGAGCAACATGTTAAGCATCTGACAATGATTTTGCAGACTATGAGAGAAAAATAACTGTATGCCAAATTCAGTAAATGCAAATTTTGGCTGAATCAAGTGGTATTTCTGGGTTATATAGTAATTGGGCATAGTATTCAAGTGGATCCAATGAAAATTAAAGTAGTTATGAAATAGGAGACACCAAAGAATATATTAGAGATCCGAAGTTTCCTCGGATTGGCTGGCTATTATCGGAGGTTTGTTAAGGGGTTTTCTTTAATCTCAGCCCCTCTGACTAAACTTCTAAGGAAGAATGTGGCATTTAGATGGAATGACGAGTGCTAGAGAAGTTTTGAGGAGTTGAAACAATAGTTGACTATAGCGTCGGTGTTGGCTATTCCATTAGGAGCTGGTAAATATGTGGTATACAATGATGCGTCATATTAGGGACTGGGATGTGTATTGATGCAGCATGGTAAGGTGATAGCCTATAAATCGAGACAATTAAGGTCTCACGAGATGAACTACCCAATACATGATTTAGAACTTGCAGCAGTAGTATTTGCTTTAAAGATTTGGAGACATTACTTATATGGCGAGACATTTTAGATATACATTGATCACAACAGCTTAAAGTATCTATTAAGCTAGAAAGAACTAAACATGAGACAAAGAAGATGGGTAGAGTTATTGAAAGACTATGACTACACAATTGAGTATCATCCAGAAAAGGCTAATGTGGTGGCTGATACTTTGAGTAGAAATTCGAATACTAGTATAGCTCAGATTCAGTTATTGAGGTTGCCAAGCCTGATACAGTTGAGAGCTTTAAATGTGGAGTTGAATTTAGAGCAAAATGAAGCATTGACAACCACATTGAAACTGAGGCCAATGCTACATGACCAAATCAGAAGAATACGGAGTAAAGATCCTGAAATGGTGAAATTGATTGAGAAAGTGAAGAAGAATATAGATTTTGAGTTTGAATTTAGAGATGATACATTGTGGCTAAAACAAAGACTATGTGTGCCTAATGTCGATGATCTGAGGAAGGAAATTTTAGAAGAAACTCACATGGCCACTTATGCTATGCATCCTGGTATTACCAAGATGTATAATACACTAAAGCAACATTTCTAGTGGCCTGAAACGAAAAAGCAAGTAGCAGAGTTTGTTTCTAAATGTATAACATGCCAACAGGTTAAGGCTAAGCATCAGGCTCCAGTTAGAAAATTGCATTCATTTCCCATTCCAAAGTGGAAATGGGAATGAATTGCTATAGATTTTATAATGGGATTGCCTAAAACTCCGAGGAAAAATGATGCAATATGGGTTGTGGTGGGCCGATTAACTAAGTTGGCCCATTTTATATCAGTATGGGAAAACAAAATACATTAGACTAGTTGGCTCGGAGATATGTGACTGAGAATGTGAGACCATATAGGGTTTCTAGTGTCCATTGTATCAGACAGGGATCCTAGATTTACTTCGAGATTTTAGAAGAGCTTATAACCAGCTATGGGCACAGAGATAAATTTTAGTACAATATTTCATCCTCAGACAGACGGACAGAGTGAGAGAACTATCAAAACTATTAAGGATACGCTCAGAGCATATGTATTAAAGTTTTAGGGAGCATGGGATCAGTACAGAGCATTGATTGAGTTTACTTATAACAATCATTATCATATTAGCATTAGGATGGCACCGTGTGAGGCGTTGTATGGTAGAAAATGTTGATCGCCTCTATACTGTGATGAGGAAGGTTTAAGAATGAATAAAGGTCCAGAACTGATACAGGATACCGTAGAGAAGGTGAAATTGATCAGGAGTTGAATAAAAGTGGCTCAAGATAGACATAAAAGTTATATGGATCAACACATAACGGATATGGAATACAATGTTAGAGACAGGGTGTCTCTAAAAGAGTCGCCTTAGTATGGTGTGTTGAGGTTTGGTACGAAGGGCAAGTTGAGCCTGAAATCATGGTTTGGAGATCCGTTCCGTTCCAGCCGGTATCGGTCAAAACGTACCATACCGGCTGGAAAACGAAATTTGGATCCCAACCTCGATACCGGCCATAAATACCGATGGGTATCTGGGTTTTCCGTTAGGTACCGGCCGATACCCAACATTCCGAAAATTTTCCTCCCTCCGACCCTCTTCTCTGCTACCTACTCTCTTTCTTCTTCATTTCTTCTACTCTTCTTCTTCTCTCTAAGCCTCTCTCTCTCACTCTCTCGCTCTCAGCCTCTCACGGTCTCACCGTCTCTGTCGTTGGCGTCTGGAGATCCTCTCACCGTCGCGACGCTTGGTTCTCCTCATTGCCCAATCGCCCCGTTTGTTCTCCGTTCTCCTCCTCTTCGTGTAGATTTGGCCTCATCCATGTAGATCCGTGTAGATCTAGCCTCGACAGCTCCTCCTCGACGTCAGCTCTCCTCCTCGCCACACCACCACCGACCTTCCGACAGATCACAGAGGCACGACCTGAAGCCCAACCCGAATACCCAAGTGAAGACCCGAGACAATCCGATGGTTAAATAATTTTTTTGCGTGTGTGTTACCGTTGATACTCCAAAAATTGCTGGTAAATGGATTTTATTTTTTATGTTGTGATTGGAATCTAGAAATGGATTGGATTTGCGTTTGCCGTGTATTGGTGTTGATGAGTTGATGAAAATAGATTTGGTTTATGGTTTTTGGTTTTTGAATACCGAATTGGAATTATGGAGGAATTGGAATAGATTTGCGTTTGCCGTGGTTGTGGAGGAAATGAATGGATTTGGTTTTTGGTTTTTGAATACTGAATTAGAATTGTTTTGGAATTGGAATTGGAATTGTTTTTGAATACCGAATGGATTTGGAATTTTGTTATTAATTTTTTACCTGAAAATTATAATTGGAATTGAAAATGGAAATTTAAAATGGGATTAGTATGTGTTATGTAATTAATTAATTATGTATTATACAAAGAATAAAGATTGTTAAAACTTAAATTAAAAGTTGATAATTAAGTAATTAACATTTAAAACTAAATG
>JANIPM010423155.1:0-11018 GCA_027478405.1 Erythroxylum cassinoides | reverse complement strand
ATCTACCATTATACCCACAATGATCGGCCATACTATTGCTATCTATAATGGAAAGGAACATTTACCTATTTATATAAAAGATCGTATGGTGGGCCATAAGTTGAAAAATTTTATACCGACTCTAAATTTTCGGGGTCATTCTTTGTTTTGATGAGGCTCAGTTTTTTTTTACTTCGATATCGATTTGTTTTGTTACTGAATGAAGTGAATTTATATGCGCACAAAAAAATTTGCAAAAAAAAAGTTTTATTTTCTAATTGGTTGTATATAATTTTAAATCTTTTGGGCAAATTAATGAATTTTTAATTAATTTACTCTCTTTTATACCTCACTATGAAATAAAAAAATGAAATCAAAGTACAGGAATAAACTCATAACCCAATGTTATACGCAAATTAAAATATTCACAAAACGTAGGGCCTCGAGAATCATACGTAGAGGTTGTATTCATATTGTATACACTCCCCACCGACAGGACGAGCGTCGGTTTGAACCGACAGACCACACCCCATTGCTGCTTAATATTTCGTGTATAGTAAGAACTTGATCAACGACATAGAGGTTGATAATTCATGCATTATAAATATAGATTTCATTACTAATTGTCATAAATGTTGAGCATTTATATATTTAATAAGGACTATGCTATCTTTTCCATGTTAATCTTATGTGACAAAATCATAATCAAACACTCTTAATTTGCGTCTCCTTTAATATATCAACTCTGGTAATTCGATGATTCTGTTGCACATTAAAAAAGTATTATCACCAAAAAAATCTTTGTTTTCGATGTGTGATGATAATCGACGCGTGTTTTGTTTGAGTTTCACCTTATACATCACCTTGAGATATAGAATGCGTGAAATTATACCTTGAACTATCAAAAAGATCAATATCCATTTTTTATTCGAGTTAATTAGAGCGAAGCAAGGAGAGATTCCCGGATAATCAAGCATGTTTGATCAACCCCTATACATAAAGAACAAGATAGACTAAGCAAGCCAGAAGAAAGCAAGTATGTATCATATAATTGCATCTATATATAGTTCGTGGAAAAGGCAAATATTCCATGAATGGTCTGCGTGTTATAAACAGACAATTGAAAAAAACCATCAAAGAGCATCTTCAACTCACTTGGTCACCTCTCTAATAAAACATTAATAAATTGTAAGGATAAATCAATAAGAAAATCCTCCAACCAAACCCTAAATTCCATTATATATATACATATATTTATTTTGTCTCCTTGTAACCCCGTTACCTGCTCCTTCCTTGACCTTACGAATGCCACAGTTTGCAAATCCAACAAGATCAGAATCGTGTATTAATTAGAACCTGAAAAAGATAATTATAATCTCCATATCTCATCATATACTCGCAAGCTTATCATATGCCGGAACATGAGCTGTTCCCTTATAGTCAACCATTGTCTTCGCGGCTTTTAAATTTGTTAATTGCCTTCACCATCGAGCGGCAATTAAATTTAATTCTCATGTCTAATTAGCTTTAATCGTTTAGCACTCTTTACAAAGTAGTCTTATTAAAGAATAAATGGAAGAAAATAAACTAGGGAAAAAAAGAAAGGCAGGGGATGCTGAAGGTGTGTTGTAATTATGAGAGACAAGTCGTTGACCAAGTTAGATGATGATGTGGTTGCGGTAAGTCATAATTTGATGGCGTCAAGTTGATCAAGTGAAATGCCAGTGATCTTGAATTTAGTTACTTTTTAGCGGAAAATGGAAGGTTTCACAAGTTGAGCTTTAATTCAGACAATGTCATAATGATTGCTGTACATCATATGGCTATAAACATAGGACTACAACCTTCTCTTACTTATGGCTTTTTTAACATCAACTAACTGTTTAAGTCGATTTATATTCAAAGAAAAATTCAGTTGTATACAAGCTTCAAATTTAGTCAGATTTTGAAAAAAAAAGTATTATTACTAAAATATAATGTTTAATTTATGAACTTAATTACATAATCAAAATGTGATTATTATTATTATTAATATTTTTGTTAAATAAAAAAACTTTTATTTTTAATTATTTATAATAATAATCACTAATGACTAATAAAAATTGGTCACAAAATTTGTTCCTTTGAAGAGTTTTCTTATCACTTTTCTGGAGGACTGACGTGATAGGTTTCCTTTTGGTGTTTGGGATTCTTATATGGCCGGTATAAATCCAAAGCTCCATATTAACTTTGCACTTAAATTGGTGATGTTAACTAAGTTCCATCAATTCAGAACGAACCAAAATGATGTGTTTGTAATGTTTAGGAGTCAGAGAGTAAGGTTCTTATCCTTTTCGATATTCAAATCGTTGAATTTTGTACTTCTATCTAACATCATATAGTACCTCCCGATTCTTATACTACTAGCTACCATCCGCCGTTATAGCATGATTCAAGTCGGGAAATGATTGTCAAAGGCTTGGAGCAAATAGCCATTCCCTATTCGTATGCCAATGAAGACAATAGCTGTAGCACTTTCCTAAAGAGATCCGAAGAAAGATTGTGAGACCGAACCACCTTTCAATTGTATTTCAGGTGCCAATTTTAAACAAATCAAGTAGATCATTGGCCGACAATAGTTATCCGCCAAATATGACGAGAAGATCCGACAATATGTGAAGTTGAACTAAGCTTGTGCTGTCTAGGTTCATTTACTTACACGACTGGTTGGTGTCTAGTTGGGATGGTATTTAGGTAAAGACGGTAGCCATTTGTCCTGGATGTATGGCTTTGCTAGACATTTCAAGATCGAAGAACCCTGAAACTGACCTCATTAAAGCACTGCCCACTCCATGTTCATCCCTACAAAGTAATGGAGAAAACTAGCAAGATATATATTAGATAAGACCTGGGTGTTGGTGGGGTCTCTACATGCACACATAATGTTTAATATGTGTTGGTCCAATTAAGCCCCACCTAGGGGCCGTGTCCTAAATGATTTTGCCCCTCTTTAAGGTTCAAAAGTAATTCCAAAAAAGGAAGTACGATGGGCTGTTTCTCATCAAAAAGGGGCGTTTCCGATGCAGGAATGCCTTTGTTAAATTGATATTTCAGTCAAGCCATGTTTGGTTAGGTTATAGGTCTCAGAAAAGGATCTCGCATGATCAAAATGCACGTAGAAAGCACCTTCAACTCTATTTGTATTGCCATTTGATATTCTACTTTAAGAGTTGGTTTTAATTCCCTAATCTGTTGCAACGACTACATTTATTCATGATTATATTTATATCATTTACAATTGTCGTAATAATTCAAAATTTCCCCATCTTAACGAACAAATAGGAGGCTGTAAACATAATTGCAAGCCTCTCGTTGATATATATTAAGGGCGTATAAAAAGGCAATTAATGAATTGGTTTAGTTTATGATTAGCCTATATTAATTACGATTAGTCACCTCATGTGGAAGGGCCTACCCCATGAATAGTGAGTATTGTTTCTGAGGGTCCCAAAATTTAGCGAGAAAAACTCTACCCCACGCATCATTTCTAAGGATGTGTCACATTCTTCATGTCAAGTACAATAAACCAGACTAGAAGATCATAGCCAAAGAGATGAGTGGGGAAAGTTGCAGGAGAACCATACAAAGGGATCCAAATCTTCCATCGATAACATTTGACGTCAACAAAATGCGACTCCAGATCCTAGCCGTCCAGGAGTGGCGTCCTGTGATGGAGAAGAAAGGTGACGTTTGCATGGTAAAAAAATCTCATGATTAATCATCGACGCCGTGGACCACGCTCTACTTTCATGTCAAAAGGGTAAGAAAATCTCCATGATCAAGCACAAAGCTCAAGTGGTGCATAGTAACGATCGAGATTCTCAGACCCACCATTGACTCTTTTCTCTTTACCTCCTCATTACCCTACAAAATGAAGTAACAGGGACTGTTTAGTTTCTAACAAGCGTTGTTGTGGGGTAACAAGTAATATTTATATTCCTTGGTTCTTTTCTCTGTTTGGGATGCAGGAAAATTGAAGGGAAAAGTTGTGTGGACATTTAACTCGCATCATCAATAACAGTGATTGTCGGCAAACCCGTTTTCAACTAAGTGTCACAGACGTCAGCTTCATAGTTTTACACCTGTTTGCCTCCATTTAATTATCCAAGTGTCAATGTGTTGCCCAATGCTTGCCAAGCATTTCCTATCATAATTTTTTTAACTGGAAATAATAGAATATTACAACTGCTTTTCGCTCTAACTTTATAACAGCTGACATCTAATTTTACATACTGCCAAGTTAATTTGTCAGCTGTTGCTCGGACAAATCTCAAATAGCTGTTCACAATTCTCTGAAAATATTCCCTTAGTTTTCAATGTATCGAATGATTTGATGGAGCAAATTTCAATGTATCTACTCATCATGATAATAGAAATTATAATAAATATAGTAAAAAATTGAAATAAAGTTACAGAGTATTATCCCAAAATAGATATAAAATACCATTGATCTAATTATTACATATTACAGAACATATTTTTGTCATTCTTTACCTGTTTCTGTCTTAGTGCAACAAACTAACTAAGCATCCTTGAGTTATAACAGTGACAAAGAAGAAACGTTAAAGAGGAAACAAAACGCTGCCTTTCTGATGGATCTCCAATTCCAAAGTGAAAAAGAAAATAAAGGCTAATGAAATGGAAGATGTTTAATGTCTTATGGACCCACAATCCACCAAAGGATTGCGATGAAGTGAACCGTAAAAGTTTTGCGCCGCAACGGTTCCGATGATTGCCCAAAGAAGCTTTGGCTTTTCAGATTTCATTTTATTTTCCTTTTTCACTCTGAATTTTCTGGCACACTCCCCAACACGTGTGGAATGCCCATTGGTGGGACCCATCAACTGACATCAGAGAACTGTAAATCCCACGTCACATCTCCACCGTACCTCCACGTCAGCTATAGCTATCTTTGCTGTCAACACATCATTGGTGTTCTCGTACTCTACACAATAATTGACGTTTCGACAAGTAAATGTTCTGTATTTACCAATATTTTTCTTCTTTTGTGTAGGGGGGTTCCTTCAGATTACTGGGGTCCAATTTTATTTTCCAAGTTGCGTTGGGACAAAATGATTATATGAGCTAGGTAGAGATCCTGGGAATTCGCAAGTTCATGTTCACTGCACAAGGACCTGTACGGTCCTGCCTGAGGTTTTGCAATCCATTTTGACATCGAAGTATGCAAACGATTCATCAGGACGGTGACACTTCTTGATTTGTTACATTTCTCTCATAAAGACCAGAAAGAAAGGGGGGGAAAAGAAAAGGACAATTTATTCGTGCATCGCTGTCCACACGACTTTACTTTGGTTTCACTTTCACATCATATGCCTAATTCCATGTTTTTGACTTATTCAAAGTCATCCTGGCGGAGCGAAACAAACGGTGGAGAAGCAATTGAAAGCTCCATTTGTACATATGCTTCTACTAATTCTATGACAAGATAGTCTTCCACTAATTCAATGACAAGATAGTCGGCTTTTAAACCCTTTCATCGAGCCACAAACAGTATGGACATTAACGCATGTACAAGATCTTAAATTATAAATTGCATGTCATGTTTTAGTTTTAGATTATTTTGGAAACTGGATTTCGAGACAAGCATAATTGCTGTTAATTTTGGTGCATTTGCAGCGACAAATTTAATTATAATTATAATGTTACTATTGCAATTGACTACAATTAAAAATCCTGCACTGTCATCAATATCTTGTATGACAACTATGAAATATTAAGGGGTACAAATATGTTTCATGAGTGGCGGTCACTTTCAAGCAGAATGTTTCACCAACACTTCAATTTAGGACAGTCTCGTCTATCAAAGAGAACAAATCACAGATTCACAGCTCAGATTTACAAAACACAAACGCTATAAGAGATAATCCTAACTAACAACGGGTATTGAGTAGAAGGTTCTCTAGATGAGGGTAGCCCCACAAGCTATTGACAGGTGGTCGACTAAAAACCCTAAAAACAAACTAACAGGATTTCACCAGCAGCTATCCTGAACATCTGAAAATTGGCCACTAAATAAAACCACTATCGAGAGTGGACTTCGAAGCAGCAACTATCAAGAGCGATCCTCTAGATAGCAAGAAGTGGTGGACATTGACATGATAGACCTGGTGGTGGTGTTAGTGTGTAGATAACGGAGTTTCTGATTACGATAAATGAATATCTGAAAAGGGGAAAACAAAAACTTCGATAGCTTGATGTGCGAAGAAAATAAAGTTGAAAAATTGGAATTAAAGTATTGTATTGATTTTTTGATGTGTGTTACTTTAGAACCTCCGTATTTATACATAATTTAAGATAAGATGAATCAATTTAACTTTGTTATAAGCCAAACTACATGATCTAAACTAAATGATAAGATGAGACATGATGTTATCTAGACTAAGATAAGTTGATACTAGGATACGGTTATTTAATGTAATTAGAATATTGAGCTTGAGACTTAACTTCAAAAGAAGGAGTAGAAGCTAATGGCTAAGGAGGCAAAGTGTCAAGTAGTATGACTTTGACTTGATTTTGCCAAATAAGGATGTTGTTGTTGTCAAGAGTTGTAATAATAAAATTGGTGATTACAATAGAGAAATGTTAATAGTCAGTTGATTTTGCCAAATAAGGTAGTTGTTGTACAGAGTTATAGTAATAAAATTGGTGATATTGGTAATTAGTAGTGAAGTGTTGATAGTCTCCATTTGTGAGTTTTTTGTGTATAGTAGTGTAGTAGGGCTATGTTTATGATTGGTAGATGTAGCAAAGATGAAAAAAAAGGTGAGATGTAGCTCACGTAGGCTCTGATACCACGAAAGAAAATAAAGTTGATAAATTGGAAGTAGAGAGCTATATTAACTTTCTAATGCATGTTGCTTTAGAACCTCCACTGTATTTATACATTGTTTGAGATAAGATTACTCAATTTAACTTTGATGTAATCTAAACTACATGATCAAGTTGTGCATGATTTAATCTAAACTAAATGATAAGATGGGATATGATGTTAAACTAAGAGAAGTTGATACTAGGATAAGGTTATCTCATGTAATTACAACTGAAAAAAGATGTAGAAGATATGTTGTTATCAAATCCCTTGTAAGATAATGTTTGAAAGAACATTGAACTTGTGACCTGACTTCAAAAAAAGGAGCAGAAACCAATGATTTGATTTCTTCAGAAGGAGACGGAGTGTCATCAACTAATTCATAGTGCTTGGATAGACTGATGGATCTGTCAATATGCCCGATTAAGTCGCAGGTAAATAGTATGACTTTGACTTAATTTTGCCAAATAAAGTTGTTGTTATTGTTGTTGTCGAAAGTTGTAGCAATAAAATTGTTGATGTTTGTAATTGGTAATAAAGTGCTGATAGTCTCTTGATTTCTCTAGTTAAGGTAGTTGTTGTTGTCAAGAGTTGTAGTAACAAAATTGATAATATTGGTAATCAGTAGTAAAGTATTGATAATCTTCATTTGTGAATTTTTTGCATATAATAGTATAGTAGGGTTGTGTTTATGGCTTATAGATGTAGCAGAGGTGAAAAACAAAGAAAAAAAAGTTAAAGAGTTATATGCTTTGATATCATGAAAGAAACTGAAGCTGATAAATTAGAAGTAGAGTATTGTATTGATTTTTGGTTTGAGATAAGATGCATCAATTTAACTTTGATGTTGATAGTAGAATAAGGTTATGTTGTGTAATTACAACTGAAAAAAGATGTTATGTTATCTATTTGCCCGAGCTTCCGAGCAAAGGGTAACGCTCAATAAGCTCATCATTGCCTGATAGAGAAACTCAGTTGTATTGTAATAAGAGAGGTAAAAATGAAATAGAAGTGAGAGCTATGAATTTAGGGTTTGCATACGGCAGTAGGTGATCAAACATAAATTACTCTTCTATAGGGAAAAAGGGATGGAATGATTTGTGATTTTAAATATTTTTAATGAATTGAAATAAACCTTTAAATCTTGAAGAGGGAGTGCTAATTTATTTCATCATTTAAGCACTTAGTGGTTATATTTGATCTTTCATTTATCATCAGATATGTACTTTATTTCTAAAATGTGTTAAAGCAAATAAATAAGAAAGAAAAAAGACAAGACAAAAGAGATATTATAGGTAAAACAATTTTCAAAGAACAAAATAAAGGTGAAATTTATGGACTCTGCTACATAATCTACCTTAGAAAACAAAAATGTTTGCACCTAAAGGCGACATTACGTGAATGCTTGTTGGTACAAGGAACAATACATGCATACAAGCTCGATCATCTTCTGTTCCTAATCTCTAATTATATGGTGATATGTTCAATGCATCTACTATTACTACTATTCCCGGGTATCCACCAGTCCTTGCCCCCATCATTTATAAACGACTGTCTTGAGTTTAATTAATTGTTTATGAAAGAATTATTTGCTTTGGACTTAATGACTAATATAAAAATAATTTTAGTAAAAGAGATTTTAAAAAAAAACTTTTTACCAATGCTAATGATGAATTAATCAATTTTTTAATGTTGATACTAAAAATATCACGGATGATTTAGGATGAAACCAAAAAGATTTAATTGAAGAATGAGCTCAAGTTTGAATTATATAGAAGAGTTTAATGATGTGACAAATGTATATCGCAAAAGATAACGATTTTGAAGATACGATACTGCTAATCAACTGGTTGTTTGAAATCTTGTATTGGCTATAATCGAGATGTCCTTGAACACAAGAAATATCTGATACTCACAACATTTTACCCATCCATCTCTTTCCAAAAAGGATGACAACCCAATTGACAAGAAAGATCAACCATCTGCTTTTGGGATAATGGGATTAGACGTTGTGCTTAGTCCTTATTAAATTCCCTAATAATTTCCTCCTTGCTATTGGACAACTACGTGTGACTTGATGGGATTAGATGATAGGATGCTTCGCCTGGAACTTGATGTTAACGGCCCAAGATCAGTACACCTCAATCAAGCTATGCCCCACATTGAGCACCCCACGTTCCTTCCTCTTTCGACTAAGCAAAAGGCCCTTTGCCACATAAGAGAGAAGAGGTCTATTCAATTTGATGAAACTTAATGCATCCCACTTATTATTAGGCCCATTCACAATTAGAGGCAACATTAGCACATGCACTTGCCTCTTGTAGTCTTACTAAAATCTTCAATGAGCTCTTATTAACTTTAATCATTCCACTTGGAAAATAAAATTTCTCGGGTCCTTTTCGTTGTTCAGTAATGCTTACCTCATCTTCTTCCCCATTAACTCAATACTTGTCACATAATAACTTACTAATTACATTATGTAGCATGGAAATTCCAGATGCCATTGAATTTTACTTTGAATAGTGGGTATATTCCCCTTAACTTGGAGTAATGACATTTGATGATTACCTTTTGGCTGTAACTAGTGTGGGATGAGAGTCAACTGTCAACAAAAGTAACATCATTGATACAAATTTGGGAGATATATAATTAGGCATGTAATGAACCATAATCATATGTATATTTGTTCAGCATACTCTTTAAGATTTCAATCAATTTCAGTCTAATAAAATCAATATTTCTTTGGCATACTTCCTAAAAATGACTGAAGGTTTGTCCTGATGTTAAATGAATTCGATTACTAGTTCAACGTATACTTGCAGCAAGTTTTATTTATTTATTTGTCAGATTTTAGCAGAGAGTGCACGCAATTATAGGAGTTGCCTTTAATAAACCGTAGCTTTTAAAGTGTTGAACAAAGCAAACGCATGTGAGAAACGATTGATAACCCCACATTCACTAAAATCCACAAGTGTTCTTAAATGTCTTTCTACTAGTTTTTCTCTCGCAGTGGTCCTTAGAACTACTTGGACTTCTGTTACAGACACGGTTCGCGTCCGTTCATAATTGATTTTGACTTGTTTCGACAAGCAACTAAATGGCGGCCCAATACAAATGGCCCACACTCCAAGCCGAAAAATCAAATTTTTTATAATTCGTCGAATTAATAATAAAAAATATAGATAAATTCTTAATGTTTCTATTTTTCAATAAATTTTTTATTGTTTTGTGGTAATATATTGGATTTTATTGATATTAAATATTTACACATCAATTGTTAAAATATTAAATTTTAGTAATGTATTTTTATTTTCTTATAATGTTGTGATATATAATATTAAAATTTATTTGAATTTTTATCAAAAATTTTAGAGTAAATATGATTGTGGTATTAATCTTAAATGGTAAAATGAGTGTTAAATCTTAAATGGTAAAATGAGTGATGGACTCGGTGAGATTAAGGTTCTTTGTTCAGTTCAAACTTCAAAT
Organism: Erythroxylum cassinoides; assembly: GCA_027478405.1. Classification (NCBI taxonomy): domain Eukaryota; kingdom Viridiplantae; phylum Streptophyta; class Magnoliopsida; order Malpighiales; family Erythroxylaceae; genus Erythroxylum; species Erythroxylum cassinoides. The sequence goes on along the minus strand of JANIPM010423155.1, from coordinate 682 downwards.
TGTGACTGGTCTTGGCGAGTTGGACTTCTTAAGGCGTAGCCTAAACCCGATTATTATGGGTATAAACGTTATCGAAAACGGAGGAAGCGATTGCGCCGAAACTGGTGGCCAGTTGGTGAAAGGATCCTTTGGATCTATCACAAAGTTTGAATGCATTTTAATAATTTTTAAAAAAATTTAAAAAATTATTGTTATTATAATATTCTATTATATTAAAAAAAACAGCAATAATAAAATTATTAGATTTTTGTTAATGCTTAGTAATTTAGTGTCTGTTTGTTTCAACTTTTGGAGGGTGAATAAGTACTTTTTTTACCGCAAAAACTATTTTGACAAAAAAAAAGTGTTTGATTGTAAAATATAAAAGTATTTTTTCATAGAAATAACATTTTTGGAAGCTGAAATATAACTTTTTGAGAAGTTCAAATTTGGAGATTTTCAAAAAAGCACTTTTTAGGTAAATTTTTCAAATCAATTAATGAGTCTATTTTTTAGTCCTTTTTATCCTTATGTTTTTTACACATAATTTCCATAATATCCACAAACACATTTTTACATTTATTTTGATATTTATATAATATTATTTGACTTTTTTTTAAATATCTTTTAATATTTATTTTTGATATTAGTTTTACATATATTATAATCCATTTAAAAGATTTGGTTAGATACATTTTCATTT
>JANIPM010423058.1:0-11027 GCA_027478405.1 Erythroxylum cassinoides | reverse complement strand
CTTCCGATGGAAAATGTTACCAAACTCCGTGGTATTCCAGTGTTGAAGCTTCTCCGCAAAGCTTTGGATCGCGCCACTGAAATCCGAGGAGCTCGGGATCCAGTTATCAGTTACCACTTGGGAGAAAGAGTCATGAGTAAGCCAAGCCAATTGAAATCGGAAAGGCCGACTCGAAGGAGGGTGGGGGTCAGGAGCTTGGAACCGAATAAGGAGAGGACGGTGGTCCGATTTGAGAAAAGGCAAATGGGTAACACGAGTACTTGGATGCGCGTTTAACCAATCAGGAGATCCGAAAGCCCGATCGAGTCGGGCTTGGATAGTACCCCGCTTCCAAGTGAAACGCGGACTGGAAAAGCCAAGGTCCTGGAGGTTGCACTGAAACATACAATCTCGAAAGTGAGGATTAACAATAGGCTGGGTGTGGGAACCCCCGCGCTTATCGGCGCTTTCCAGTTGAGCATTAAAATCCCCGCCTATAATCCAGGAGACATTGATATGCGGGGCAAGACCGACTAGATAATGCCACAGGTACTTTTGAAAGGCGTAGGTCGGGCTTGCGTAAATAGCTGTAAAGTCAAAAATCTGGTTGTCCCACTGAAGCCGAGTATGAATAAACTGACGGTGCGCTGGACAAATGCAAACGCCCACATTCTCCCTCCAGAGCAGCCAAATCCCACCTGAGTAACCCAGAGCCTTGACCCTGAAAGAATGTTGAAAACCCAAAGACTGAATAACACGCCTAGCGCGTTCGCCGCTAATACGAGACTCAACTAAAACCACTAATCGGGGCTTGTGGATACGAACATAATTCCTCATAATGGGCATGAATGTCCGACCTCCAGCCCCCTGACAATTCCAGATAAAAATTGTCATAAAAGCTATAGGAGGAAAGGCAACTATCACGCATCGGTCGGAACCGGGACAACGGGCTCATTGGGATCGTGCCTAGGAAGGAATCCCGGAGGGGGAACGGATTCATCCATCGTGGTGTCGTGAGCGTCTGGCTCGACCCTGCCACTCTGTTGTAGGGGACATGGGTCGGGGGGTCAGGGAGGAGGGACCTCAAAAAGAGGATGGGGAAGAGGCGACGTGGCCCTTGGTCTCAGGGGGTTTGGATGAGCCACATCCATGGCCTCATTGATCAGGCCCACGGGGATAGGCAGCTGCGAGGTCGGATCCGGGGAGACCAAGGCCGCGTGTGACAGCAAGGAAATGGCCATATGGGACGAGTCGGGCTCGGATGGACTATGGGCCGAAGGCTGGGGTTGAGGCATGAGAGGAATATGAGGTCGTGGGCCTGCAGTGGAGGGAGCCTGGGGGATAGGAATGGAGTCATGGCCCTGTGGGGCGGGCTGGCCCAAGGAGAGAAGCTGCTGGGCAGGAGGAGAGGGCACTGGGCTTGTGGAGGAAGTCTGGCCCACCGTTGGACCTAGCACATTTGTGAACGACGCCGTCCCCTTGTTGGTTAAGAGGCTGCCAGACGTTGCCTTTCTCGAGCCCCTTGTCTGTCTTACGTCTCGTACAGATGAGAAATTGGTAGCGGGAGGAGACTGCTGGTCAGTAGAGGACGAGAAGGGACGAACGAGTGGTCGAGAAGAGTCGACCGTTGGGTTGGGACAGGTTGTCACGACGAGATCCGGTCGTATTAGGAATAGGGCGGCGAGCTCGGCGCGACACCTGCATCCAGGGGCCATACGTCTCATTGGCAAAGGACCGGTGGAGGGAGCGTCGTCTGAATCGGCGTCCGCTGAAGTTGGGGGCATCTCAGAGGAGGTCTCAGCAGCGGGGGCAGGCGTTGGGCGCGTTGGGCAACCGTCGGAGCCATGGCCGACCCGGCCACAGTGAAAGCAGATTTGTGGGAGACCCTCATACGCTACCTGTATGAGTTCTTCGTCTAGCTCTACAAACGAACGAAGAGGGACATTAAGATCCAGGGTGACTACCACCCGTGCGAATCGTCCCCGGTAAGTGAGGAGCGTTGTTTCATCTATTTTCACTGTTTTTCCAACTAGGTTTCCGAGTGCTGTGAGAATGGAGGGATGATAACAGGCAATGGGGAGGCCGGGGAAGCGAACCCAGGCTACCACGTTTGTGACGCGGCCGGAGGATGGGCGAAATGCCGGATTCCACGGTTAGACTGAAAGCACGTTACCGGCGACGATCCAAGGACCCTGCATCAAGGTATAGATATAGTCCCGTTCCTCTTTGAAATTCACCAAATAAAAATCATTCTCCAGATCCACAAATTTCAGGGGACCTGTCGGGTGCCATAAGGAGAGGAGACGATCCCTGAGAAGGCTGAATCCCATCCGTCGTCCCAGCAGTTTAATCACAATTGCTTGTGCCCAGACATTATCCAATTTGTTGCGAAATGTAGAGGACAAATCAATGCCCAAACCTTGTGGTCTCTGCACCAAGGTAATATCTCCATCTTCTAAATCTATTGGTGGGTCTTCGGACCAGTTGAGGTTACTTGCGTGGGGGGCTTGGGTGGAAGTACTCGAGACTGCGGCACTGTAACTTGTAGGAGGCTGAGCCTCAGGCTGCGCAGTAGGAGGAGGGTCCTCTTCCCTCTCTCGCAACCAGACTTTTTTGGCCGTGTGGGTGAGGGAATGCATTGCAAGGTGAGAATTTTCAGTGGCCGGAAACGGCACAAGGAACCGTAGCCAGAGTTAAAAGTACTGTAGCAGGTTGGAATGTACTGTAGTTTTACTAAAGAAAATTGGAGCAAGATGATGCATTTTTTTACTAATCTCTCTCTATATTTTTAACTGGGGAGAAACTTTGCATGTGATCATGGAGTGCACCAAGCAAGGTAAGCCAAATGGGTTGCTCATTAGAATAGTCTTTACTATTACCATTTACTCAATATGGAGGGAAAGAAACAGAAGATTGTACAAAGGTCTTGAACCTAAAAATATCAAATAGCATATATGATTATTAATTGGGTTCAAGTTGCCTTGATCGCAAACTCCAAGTAACTTACTTATAACATTAAAGTCACCTGGATGTTATAATTACATGTGCCTGTTGTAAATTAGACTTATAGATTGTTTTTGTTAATTTTTGGACAAATTAAGCATATCATTTTAATGTGGTTTTTATAGGTTTTGTTATTATTAATATAATTTTTAATTTTCAAAAAAATACTTGTATTCCTTGTACTGTATTATAAGAATAATGTATGCACTTTCCTAGTAAGCTTTAGTGTTGTTTGAAAAATACAAAAAAATCACTTATCTTAATTTCAAGCCTTTGGACCTAACTCTAGGCATTTCATTTAATTTAATTCCTAAGAAACAGATCTAGAATTTCTTTTTTTAGACTTGTAACCCAACTCTAGGGAATTTTTCCATTTCAAAGTGTTAAAATCCATTCTATGTGTTTTGTTCTTATTTTTACGCATGGGTAAAATTATGAACCTTTACGCATTCAACCATATATTTTCATCTTCAACATGATTCTTAAACTCACCCAAAATCATTTCAATTTAAACTCCCTAAATTAGTAAAACTATTTAAGGACCTAGATAATCATTTAGATAGGCGGAGTAGGGTGTCTAACACCTTCCCCATTATGTTTTTTTCTTTTATTTTTTTATATCATTACTTTAATAAGATAGTCAGCAAATCCATTGTTATTATCCAAATTATTATTATAATTCATCCTTATTTTGTTAAAGGTGTGTAAAAACATCAATAATCATTAGTAGTCCTAAAGAATCCTAAAATTCCATCTTTAGAGGAGTATGAAACTTCTCATCCTTTATATGTCAATACTACTCCATGTAATGACTGAAACTTAAGAGAAGCCTCCGTAAAGCTTTTGGTTCTAAGAACTTTGGTTAAAAGTACTTAAATCTCACCTTGGAAACCTCCTTTATTCCTCCTACAACTTTAATTGTATGTCTCTTGTCAGTTAGATTATTTAAGTAATAAATACTTCTAACTTTAGCAAATCCTAAAAGAATGTTAGTAGAAAACTTAATGAGAAGGTTAGCACCAATAAGTCCACTCTCCCTTCTTAATGACGATTCTTGCTTGTAATATGAGGAAGTTAAGTAGCCCCTCTAAACATCAATTAATAAAAAAAATTACTCTTCTAAAAAACTATGTTTATGAAATTAATTAAAAACAAACAAAGGCTTATGAGCTAGATGATTGCCTCTCTTTTGTTTATAGAAATTGTCTCATCTTTAGCAACCACCAACATCAATATAATGGAATGACCTTTGTGGCTTTTGATCCATCTAAAGTTATTAGTTTAGTTTATGTTATGATTGATAAGATAATGAATCCTAAGATAAGTATTCTTCAATAGATGACCATTGTCTTTGTAACTTTTCTTTATGATTTAAACAATTCCCCCTTTGTGATAATATTTATTTGAAAACCTTTAATTTTAATGCCTCAACTAGCATCCTTTAGTTGGTTATTGATGATTTCAACTCCTCTCGTTTTTCTTATGAATTTGAAGGCTAAAATGAACCAATGGAAATTAGATTTCTCTAATTGTATTTTCTCATCTAGACTATTTAACTTGATATATGAATGGAACCATTTTACTTAGAATAATAACCAAATTGTTAAAACATTCCTTAGGAAAAGAAAAAACTAGACAGAAGTTGAATTTCCTACCTAACTCTTGTAAACATTTTAATAATTAAATGTCCCATAATCATTGCCCATTAATGTTTACTTTATCATAAAAGAATTAAACTCCCCCTTTCAAATTCAATAACTACTTTTTAAGCCATAGATTTAAAAGGGTATTAAAACTAACCTTAAAGGTTAAAACATTTTGTAATATATCTTGGATATCAAATAAATAAATAAATAAATAAATAAGGAGCTTAAAATGCTAATTTCTAATTTGATTGGCAATATGAAGCTAGTTTTTGCTAGCATTAGAGAGGAGTTAAACAAGGCTCAAATCTTATGTATGCTAATCCGTTAAATGATAATTCTTAATGAAGCAAAGAAGGTTAAGATTGGTTAATAGACTGAATCCTTGTACATTCATTAATCTTTCATCAACAAAAAATCTAGAATAAGTTAATTAAAAGAAGGTGATAGCAACATTACATTTTCTTTACAATTTTATTCTTTTAAGAAGAAGTCTAATAAGATAACTACACTATCTAATGGACAAATAAGAGTAGCAAGAAACCATAAAGAGGTAAAAACATCTACTTATAACTATATCAAGAGCAAACTAGGAAGTGGAAGTGTTGTAACGATCTCAAATAAGTACTTTCAAAATATCATTATATAAAGGATCAAATAGATGCATTTAGAGCTATTTTTAAACGTTTCACCAACTCAAATATTGAATAAGTTGTTTTCAATCTTAACCTCGATAAAGCTTTAAGATCAAATGCATTCGACGTTTATTTATTTCATAAATCATTAAATTTAATAGGTGATGTAGTACTACAACAAATTTGGAGTTCTTTCTTAATGAAATATGTTTTCTTAAGGAAAAATGAATTTAATATTCAATGTGTAAAAGTACAGAAGTACAAAAGGGGAAACCTATTAGCTAGGTAACTATTACCTTTCTCTTAAGATCACCATTGGACTAAATTCCCTTTATGAGCCACAATATTGAAACCCCTTACAAGATAAGAGCAAGATGAAGCTACATTTTCATTACAATTCCCTAATCTTATGCTATGTTTTCATTACAATTCTTCGCTTGTTTACATAACATCTATTACTCTTTGATGCCTAATAATATAGTCTCCCACACCACATCTTTTGTTCTCACCTTGTTTAAAAATATCCTTCAATTTTTTTCATTCCATATTTCATAAAGATAGGTTCCAAAACAATTAAAAACACTGCAAGGTTACCTTTTAGGAGTTTTTTATAAGCCTGAAAGCATTGTATAATCTCTAAAAGAGCTTTCAAGCTAATCTAATAGTGATAAATCCTTTTAATTGTAATCCACATTGCATTTGAAAAGTCACATTCTTAAAATATATGAGCCAAAATTTTTCCCTTTTCTTACATAGGATGCGTGTATTTTCGAGGTTTATGCATTACAATATGTCAAGAGCACTTATCTTATTCCTAATGGCGAACCATAAAAGGAATGAAATTCTCTTCATTAAGCAATTACTCCAGACTATCTTATGCCATTGAACTCGAGGACCTCTTCGAAGTAACCATTCTCCAAAAGCTTTATTATTGACTTAAACCTTAGGATTGTTATTCCGTAGATAACAATCTTGTTGTTTAGAATTGGGGATATAGTTTAGCATCAGATGGTTTATTTTTCTTGAAAAATCCATCCTTGATCCGCAGAAAAACTTTTTCTTCTCTTAAAATTTTCCCATTGCTTGAATGGCAATCTGGTTAACAATTAAAAGACTATAGCCATTCCAATATCATAATCTCTAGTTCCATCTCCGATTCTGCATGATATGTTAGGATTAAAGGTCTCTGATCTTTAATAGCTAAGATAAGAACCAAGAATGAGTAGTTTTGATAGAAAGAGACCAAAAACTTTTCCTTTTGAGAATATAGCTATACACCCATTTCATACAAAGTCACTCTTTGCCTACTAGCACTCTCCAAAGCCTCTTTCCCATGAAGATTCTATTACTAATCTTTGTGGGAATAATACTCAAAACCCATTCATAAAAAGGCTTAGACACCTCTAACCATTTCACTTTTGCATTAACCATACTTTAATTTAGGTTTCCCCATAAGAACTTCCTAATCAACCCTTTAATAGTTTTGATTAGGCTTTTAGAAGAAATATGTATGAGCTCCAATAAATATGCATTAAATTCAATATAGCTTTGATTAATTAGAGTTTACCATCAAAGGATAGAGCTTTATTAGCCTAAGAACTAAGCCTCTTTTTTGTATTTTTCAACCAAAAGGAAGCAATCCTTAAAATGCAATCTTGTAGTTGTTAAAGGTCAACCTAATTTCATCAAGATATGATGTTTTCTATCCATATCTGTTAAGACAAAAATTCTGTCAGCTATATGACTGACATTGACTGAGAGTATAAAGTGACTCTTATTGTAGTTTATATCCAAATCTAATAGGCTCTTAAACTACTTTAAGATTTCAATTGAAACTATAACTGATTTAAGGTGAGCTCTACTTAATCATAAAAAATCATAAAAAAATGCATATTGATCATAGAAATCTTCTTGCATTTAGAATGAAATCTAAACTCAGGGTTTAGTCAGTCTTTATGCTTTAGTAATTAGGTTAAGTCTCCATACACAAAATAAAAAGGTATAGAGATAGGGGTCTCCCTGTTTGAGCCCCTTAGCTCACTTAAATAGCCCAGATGCTACTCTAGTTACTAGTACATTAGAGAAGTTTGAAGAAATACAAGCTTTAATCCAGGTCTCAGAGACACTTTAGGAACTAAATGTTGAGAGTTCGACTAAGTCAAAGTAGTTTTTTCTTATCTTTTGTTATTTATCCTATCTTTTAGGATATTATTTTGTTTGTTATTCAAATTTAAATTTTGTACAGATTCATTCAATTTCTATTGTAATCTCTGTATTTATAGTTGTTGAAAATCAATAAGATTTGAGTTTATTCTTCGACCAAAACTCCTCTTTTACACAAAACACATATGGAAGATACAGTACAAACTCCCAATTTATGTAATTGAAGGCTTTATTAAAATCCACTTTAATTATACAATTTTATAGAAAAAATTTTATTGTATAACCTTATAATAACTCCTTAGCAATAAGAATGTTATCCCTAATTTGTCTTCCCTTCATAAAAGCTCTTTGATTATTATTTAACATAAATTTAACAATTGCCTTCATTTTATTAGTTAGGACCTTAAATTTTACTTTATAAAGGATGCTGGAGCAAGTTATATGCCTTAATTCTCTAAAGGATAAAGGGTTTAGAGACTTGGGGGCTAAGTATAAGAAGGTCTTCCTGATTTCTTTAAGAAGCATATACTTGGTTAAAAAAAATTCTTGAACTACCTTTATAACCATGTTCCTAATATGTGGCCAAGCCTTTTGGGAGAAGAACCATTTAATCCATCTAACCCAGAGGCCTTTTACCCATTCATTTAGGATAACATTTTCTCTATTTCAAATGCTTCATAGGTTTGATAAGTGTTTCAGCTTCTACATTGCTACTTTTCATGAATGAACTAAGAATTTGAACATAAGAGTTAGTAATTGAAATCCAATGGTAAGCTTAAATAAATTTACTACTTTCTTCATATGCTCATCTTATATATCAATTTGTCATCTAGAGTTATAATAACATAGATTCTGTTTGAGTTTCTTTAAGTTATAATAGTATTAAACAAGAATTTAATGCATATGTCCCCTTTCCTTATCTAGATGACTCTTGCCCTTTGCTTTAGGAGTGAAAAGTAACCTTCCATTACCTTCTAATAATCCTTTAGAGCTTTTTTTCCTTCAAATGTAATTCATTATTCCCTAAATTGAAATAGAGGTTCTGATGAATGCAATGGTAATAGTAACCACTTACTTAGTCTTAGAAACCTTTTTAGAGTTGAGCTTTTTCAACTCCTTTTTATTACACTTTAGTATTTGCATATAGTATATTACTTAGCTCCATTTATATCAACTTTCATGCCTCTTTTATAACCCCCTAAAATCCAACAACACAAGCTAAAAAGATACTAAATCAAAATGGACTTCTTTACTCATCTTTTAAAAGATCTCACTAATTTTTATAAGGGTGTGATATGAGGAAAAACAAAGGGATCTATGAAGCATGCTTTACTTTTAGGAAATTATGTCAACCAATCAATATTAACCAAAGTTATATCAAACTTTTTCTTAAAGAACCAGCTTGCAACTTGTTTGATACTCCAAATATTTCTATGTCCTTCATACTTTAGGATAGAAACACCCAAGTTCTCTAAACATTCCTTAATATCCTTAAATAAATTTCTCAAATTATTGTGGCCATCAACTTTAAACCTATACAAAATGGAGTTGAAGTCCCCATATATTAACCAAGGTCCCAAACATCTCCCTTAGATTCTCCTTAAATTATCTTAAAACATTTTCCTTTGAAAGGAAAGATTGAAACCATAAAGAATACATGCATACACTCTAACTTTCTCCTAAATGAAATAAAATAAATATGAATGAGTTTCTTATAAGCTTCCAACTCTTCAATCTCTACAAATCTAGAGTTATAACCAATAATTATTCTTTTATAATAATGACATTGATGATTGGAGATAAATTGTGGCCCAATCTTCCCAACTTATTCAAGTCCTCTTACCTAATCTTAGTTTTCAAAAGACCTAAGATTACACAGGTTTCTCCTTAAATACATAATTCCTTAAAGCTTAAAACTTGTAAGTGCATTTTAGATCATATACATTTTAAGAAATAATATTCATGTAGATATATATTTACCTTTAGAGCTCCTACTCTGACTACCTCTTTAATATTTCGTCCCCTTAATATTATGAAATTCTTCTTCATTGTTGTCATTTATACTATTCCTATCTAAGTTCAATGAAAGAACATTAGGAGTTGGAGAATTAGGGGTTACCTCTTTCATATTCATCTAACTACTATAATTTTCCTCCTTATCATTAATCATAGGTTGTGTTTCATAAAGGTTCTCTAGAATTTCCCTGCTTATCATAGTTTCTTATTGATTTATTTTATAATTTAGTCAATATTGTAAAAATCACAAGTGCACGACGTAGCTGTAGCTAGTACTGGCAAGTACGAGTAGATCTCACAAAGACAGTGATTACTAGTAATTACCTCTTTCCTACTATCTAGCCTACATTGTTGGACCCCGAATTTTTATTATTATTTATAATTGATGTGATTAAGCATGAAATGTGTTAATTACGTGTTTATGCCTTAGTTTGATTAAATTGAGAATAGTAGTGGATAATTGAGATTAAGTTGAGATTAAATGTGGTTGAAATAGGAAGTATAGGGTAAAAGTGTGTGAGGGCATTTTGGGAAGATTACTTAAGTTGGATAGGTTAAGGCTTAATTAGGAGGGCATTTTAGTCCTTGTGGTTCCCTTTAGGCTTAAGAAAAGAAAGAATTAGAAAGAAAGAAGGGAAAGGAAAGAAAGAAGAGAGAAGAGGAGAGACTATCGTGGGTGAGGAAGGAAGAAGAGAAGATTTAGGGTTTTCGACCCTTGAGATCTTCGACGGTTTTGGAGCAATACCCGGTAAGTTTAAGTCCTTTTAATCTTGTTTCGGTTGGATTAAACCCTAAGATGGCTTGAATATGTTAGAATCGGTGGTTTAGGGTTTTTGGGAGAAAAATGGGTAGAATCCTTGGGTTGTGGATTTTGTGAATGATTTGAAGGTTAGAATGAGTTCGAAATGTGGTATTTGACTTGATCTAAAGTTTAGATGTGCTGCATGTGATTAAGGGAAGGATTTAAGTAGGAAAATGCTGGAAAAGTTGGGTTCGAAGTCGTTCTCCAGGCCTGCACGTCGTGATGTGCGTATGAACACGCCACGACGTGCACGGTCGTCGCGGCGTGCGAATTATTGTTCGCCGCGACGTGCGAGAAGGAGCACGCGGCGATGTGCGTAGAGTAGCACGCCGCTATGTTTGAGGCAGTGGTGCACGCCACGGCGTACACGCACAGGCCGTTCGCCGCGGCGAGCAAAGCCTTCGCTGTGGCGAGCGAAGCTTTCGCTGCGGTGAACGTGTCTTGTCGCGGCGAGCCTCCTGTTTCCAGCAAAGATGAAGTTTGGTATTTTGGGCATATCTTTGGGTGTAGATGTCCAATTGAGGTGATTTTGGATTTGTTGTGATCTAGAAATAAAGGGCCACGAGTTTATGAAGAAAGGAAGTTTGGGTTTTGCCTCTCGAAGTTTGGGAATTTAAATGGAAGTCGTTGTAGACTCTTAATGCTAGTGCTTTTGATTTTCAAGCTTATTGATTAATTGCCTTTGAATATTGTTTGATTGGGAACTTGGTTGTTATAGGAAACCAAGCCGACCTGATCCAATCGCAAGAGGAAGGACAACAGTGAGTTGGATTCTCGAGCGATATT
>JANIPM010423049.1:0-11028 GCA_027478405.1 Erythroxylum cassinoides | reverse complement strand
ATTGAATATGAAGAGTCATATGAATTGAGGTTTGAGTGTTGGATGAATTCCAATTGGAAGTTGAATTGCTTTGAATGGTGTTGTAATAGAGAAAGTGACGTTAGGATAAATTCCAAGTTTTCCAAGAGGGTAAAATCGGTATTTTGATTTTTAGGAGAAATTCTGTATTATCTATGCAGAATTTGTCTAAGTTGTCTCTTGTGTTTCTATCTTTCCAATGATATAGAGTATGTGATTTTTGATTATCAGAGTAAGAGGTTGGGTTCCGAAAACGGGATCCAACATCCTACCTTGGAGTCATAGATTTTCACTAAATTTGTATTATCTAAGATCACGTCTATCCCTATCAGATAAGATTACATGAACCAATTGGATGACATCCCCATCCAAGTAGGACTCTAGCTGATAAGATAGAATCTAACAAGATAACATAAGATAGAGTTTACATTTATCTAGAACACTATCTAGAATACTAACATCCTTATCCGTAAAGATCTCCATTATCTTCAGATGTTGAGTTTCACTGCAACTCTAACTCACCGTCATTGCCACATCATCCAAGATCTACCCGCGATCTCTATCTGCTGATGATGCAATGTGATCTCGCCGAAGCCCACTAGCACATTGGTCTGATCCAATGCTCCCACAATAAGTCTGCTAGTCGTGGTCCATCCATCCGAGCATAGCCAAGTCCTTAGTCTGTCAAGTCTTAGCTTGGGTTGAGTCAAACTCCACAAGGTCCAATGCTCTACCAAAATTTACACCAAGTCTGATCCCACTCGCCCACATTTGCCTTAGTGTTTTCAACACAACCTATCCACACATAGGTCGATCAATGCACGTCCATGGACAAGTCCATCTTCCATGTCAGGCTCACTCATGGTGCAGTCTCGTCACTCCATGATTAAGTCACAAGTTACAATCCGAGTTAGTATAGAAACCTTGTCCATTTACATACCTCCGAGTTACCTCGACGAAGTTAAGTGTTTAGGCATCTCATCACGCTCGCATGCCTTCACGCATCCTCACGGGTCTCATACACCTTTGCGCCTTCTCGTGCACCCTCAGGTCTCGCATGACTTAGTTTTCTAACTCTGCGTGGCCTCGCATTCGAATCTCACGTCTCGTCCAAGATTTCCGTCAATGCGTGCCAACGCCTACCCACGCATATCGAATCTCGCCCACTCTCAGGAACTTCGTTGATACTTCCTGCATCCTTTGCCTACTTCACAAGTTCCTCAGGTTTTGCTTGCCAACTCGTAAAACTTTGCCTTGTTCCTCGTCAACACACCTTCCTCGTGCCAACTTACTTGCCAAGCATTGGCCAAGGCTCGCGAACACTCGCACGATCTCGCAGTCTGAACTTAGGGGTCTAACACTAATCCACAGACAACCAAAGCTCATTCCATAAACAAAAACTCTCTTACTATCATACACGTATTCTTCTCCTGATTTCCTCGAGTGAACAAAGGCCTAAACCTTAGAAAATGTCGGGCAATTTTTTCAAATAAGAGTCGATTTCGCTATGTTCTCTTAACTTTTGTTACTTTTGGATCTTGATTTCATAGCTTACTTGCTTTTGGATACTTGTTTTGGTAGGGTACCTTTGCAAATCAAAACATTTGATTCTCCGACAAGCAAGCTAAGTTTTTGAAGTCCCAAAAGTTTGCTGCTGAGTTGGATCATCTGGTTCGATTTTCTTTTCCTAATTTTGTGTTTCTTTGTTTATATTTTACAAATAAGAAACACAATTGTTTGTTGAGTTCGCTGAACAAGAAGTTGTTTTATTCAATTCTCCAGTTGATGTCGTTGATCTCTTCTTTTAAATTAATGAGGTTGATATGGGAAAAGTGAAGATGGATGTTATCAGACCATGGATTGCTAATAGGGTGAGGGAGTATCTAGGGTTTGAAGATAAAGTTCTTATTAATTTTATATATGGGTTCTTTGATGGGAAGGTAATCCAAACTCCTTCAGAACTTCCACTGAGTTTCAATTTGTTATTAGATGCATTGCAAATGTTTTGTCCTTTGTAGAATGTTGGGCCCTGTGTTTTTTTATATGATTCTTCACTAGTTGAAGCATGCACGTACTTTCCTTAGGAATTAGTTTATTGGCATCCCAGAACATCTAGATGGCGAAATGAGCTAAGGATTGATGCTTTTTTGCCTAATATATGTTACATGAATTCTGATCGGGTTTGTGCATTTTGTAGTTATTGTTAGAGAAGTGCTCTAAAGGCAATCACCTTTAACACTTACTGTAAAAATCATTTTATGATAAATAAAGACATTTTTTATTATTTCGATGATCACATATTTATGGATTTGATGTTGGTCTTAGATTGATTTAATAAAGTCCTTGATACAAAACATAACATAGAGAAAATCATGATGAGATGATGATAATGAGATTCCTATCAAATGTAATTATGTTAATATCTAAACTTTTCTTAGTCATAGGATTAATGAGATGAGATATCATTAATCTGGATAGACTAGCACATGTTATACTCTTTGATTGGATCAAGCAGTAGATCTAATAAGCTGTAGACATGACTTGTTTATAGTTAACATATGGATGCTTACTAAGGGTAGTATGTACATTAGATTGACCTGTTATAAGACAATCATATGAATAATCTACTCCCTTGTCAATGATAGTCTCATCATAACAATGGTGCAAGTATCTGATGACTTGAGGTGCTTAAGGATATCTTGGGTATTGATCTTGTGCTTTGACTCCATTCATTAGTGCCTTTCAGGGGTTACTCATAGGGTGGTAATTGGGTACAACTTGAGGTATTCGGAGGTAATTGAGTAGCTAATAAATGATTCACCACTCCTAATAGAAGGAGACGATACCCACGACCTCTTGTCAGGGGTCATTACTCGGGAATCTCTGTCCAGAGCAGATATGTGTCATGAAGAGAGTCTTTAATGATATATAGAGTAATGAGATCCTCAGGGAAACATCTAATATCACTTGGACTAGATGTGACGTAATCAGTCTAGTAGGAGTTGACATTTTGACCATACTCTGAACCAAGTGGGGTATAGATGATGAAATGACGAATTACATGGCAACCTTGCATATGGAAGGATTCATAGTCAAACCATTGACTTTCTAGTCAATTGGAATTCATTACATTTTGCTAGATTCCGCTCTTGACTTACTTGAATTAAGTGTTAATTCAAGTAGCCAACATAACCGGAAACCTAATGGGTCACACATATAGGAGATCTGAAGGATGAGTAAAATGGACTTGAATGGTGATTCAAGATATGAAAGAGTGTTTTGGGATTATATCGCGATGTGATCGTAGTAGAAAAAGTTGCATAGAATGGATTAGAAACAAGTATTCCATTAATGCATGCTATTTATGTCCATTAACTTTCCACAACTCTCCATTAGTGATGGGGGTTATGAAAGGCCAAATGGTGTAAAAAATAGAGACGATTTTCGTGCCTCTTGTGTAAGACACAAGTGAAAGAAAGGTTTTTTTTTACACACACACACACACACATTTTCTCTCTAACTCTCACAAGACTTCTTGTCTTTGTTAGCACAAAAAAACAATTCTAGCCATCTCCTAGTGGGGATTCATCTTTCTATCTTCGTTTGAAATTTCATTAGAGACAGCCTACGTTGATCGTTTGGTTTACGACAACTTAACATGAAGAAGATTAAATAACGAAGGAGATCGTCAGAAGGTATGTAAACATCTTACATTTCATGTTTTTGTTTTCTATATCTATATGCATGAGTAGATATGGTTTTTGAGGTTTTGTTTTATTTTCCACTGCATATATTTGATATATATTATGTATGAGATGCATGATCGAAACCTTATAGTTGTGCCATTGTAATGTTGTTTACATATCTTTAGTTTTATCTAGGGTGTTGTGAAATGTAGGAAGTGAATGGAAAGGAGGTTAAAATAGCACTTACAAGTTTTATAGAGAAAAACATAGGAAAATTTATGAAGGAACTTTGCTTCTTCTTAGTGCACAAAAGAATGAAAATGGAGTCCCACAACAATTTTTAGATGCCAAAGTTGAAGAAGCCAAGAAGAAATAGGTTTAATATGTTTCTTGGGTTTTGATAATTATTAGATTTCTATTGCTCTTTACTCTTAATGATAAAAGAATTATGGCCTATCACAGGAAGAGCCTGATAGGATAACAAATGAATTTGAGAAGAAAAAAGATAAGGAGAATTGGGAGCATGACCAAAAGAGCAAGAAAGACGAAAATTCTAACTTATTCATGTCAAGGAGAGATTAAGTGCCACAACATCAAATACGTCAATTGTTCATGTGAGTTTATAAATTTATAAAATCTAGAATAGTTAGTATTACTTCTCATTATTATCATTATATTATTATAAAATATTAGTACTAAATTTATAGCTTACTATTTTATAAACTAATTAATTGATTCTATTTTTATTTTTTTGTAGGAAACAAATCAATAGTGAACATCATTTGGAAGTAAAGACAGGAAAACTTACATTTGAGAGTTTTACCTTAAATTAGAACGTAGTAGTTGGGATAATTGTAATAAATATAATTGTATTGGATATTAAAATTTCCAATTTTGTATATTGGAAATTAGAATTTTATACAGTTTGGTGATTTTTTTTATATTTTATATATACTAATAAATTTTATTTACTTGTGTGACAATATCTTGGCACTAAAAGTTCTTATAATTTGTGACAACTTCTATTTTATAGCCACCAATGAAATTTTTTTATTGATTAAGCAATTAACTTGTTAAATTTAATAATATTATTTATGACAAACACAAACACATTAGGGATAAATTTATGATAACATATAATCTTTATTTAGTGACATCATTATAGTAACATATAACTTTTATACTTATGATGAAATTTGATAGACAATATGGTCACTGATACAAATTTCTTTTACCACTAATGCAATTCCATTATTGAATTCATATTTTTACTTTTGACAATAATAAACACATTAGTGACAATATTTTTCGTAAGAACAAATTTTTATTTTTATGACAAAATGATATTGACATTTTTTTCTTAAAATATTAGTGATCAAGAAGTAATGGACATTGATAAAAAAAAACACTAGTGATAAATATTTTGTCACTATTTTCAATTATTTTAGTGTCATTACAATAAAATGAAGTATTGTTACGACTTAATTCGTCACTACTTTATATTGTTTGTGACGACAAACTTATCATAAATATATAAAGTTATTGTGACCATATAGTTTTGTCACATATTTCATTGTTTTTAGTGTTAGTTCTTTGGTCACAAAAGTGTTGCATAATTGTGTCCATTTTCTAAATTAGTCACTATTTCAATAGTGAAGGAGATATTTGTGACGGGAGGTAATGAATTTAAAAATTAGACACTATTAATAGTAGTGACTAATATTACTGCTTTTAGTGACAACTTTTACTTTCACTAAAAATGCAATTTCTTTTAGTGGATATGCATCTTTGTAAGGTAGAATTAGATTATGATTAGATCAGGAAAACCCTATAAAAGGAACGTTCCTCACAACAGAAGGAATAACTCTCTTCTTACTTTTCTATCAATTCTGTCTTTCTTTTATTTTTTATTGGAGCAAAAGTCACCTGTGACTAACTCAATTGTTCTGATTCAAGGGGATTCTACATTCTAATTGTAACTTTGTGAGGTTTTGTGTTCCTAAATTTTATTCATTATTTTAATTCAAGTATTTCTTATTTTGAGTTCTTATATTTGATGAATAATTAATATTGATTAATATGACAATTTAATTTAATGTTGATTATTCTATCACTATCTATAAATACAATTATCCATAATTGTCATTAAGGATTAGTACAAAGAGCAAATAAGTTATTTGTGAATTTTCATATTTAACTTATAATAAACAAGAAAAATAAATTGGATAGTTGTAGTTATCTCGATTACTTAATTTAAAGTTTAGTCATTTTCACTAAACTTATTACTATCATTTATTTGATATGGAATGTTATCACACACAATTAATGGATGATAAGTTTTGGGTTGAATGTTAGGTTTGAACAATTAATTTAAGAAAAATTAAGACTTATTATGACTATCATGATATATTTCGGATTAACTGCTTGAATAGCGACACTTATTCTTTTTAGACCAATGATTAATGTTACAATTAGATGAGATATTTCCATTAAATTGGAGTTGCACATTCTTGAATTTGTCACTTTTATATTCAGTTAATTTATTTTGATTCTTTGTATCTTTATTTCGATCTAGTTCCATAACTACTACAAGAAATTGGAGAATCTAAATTATTTTGAGAGCTTTGACAACGCGACCATCTACACCGAGGTCCACTAGTCAAGTTTGTATTGATAGGGCCTCAGGTTAAGGCTCAAGCTTGATTCTTTTAAAAAGGACATTGAGTTGAGCTTGAGTTGCCTAAGCTCGACTTAGTCCGAGGCCTGAAAACTATATAAAAAAAGTGATGTCGATTACTATTTTTAATTAAAAAATAGGTTAGATCAGAGATAATCAAGCTCAGGCTCTAGCCCTGTTGCCTCAAACCCGATTGAGCTGTCGAGCTAAGTCAACCTGAGTCGAAACAAAAAATTAAAAAATTCCTACATATCTACTATGTGTGAAATGAGTGCTAAGGAATTGCTTCTTTACCACTTTCACATTAGAAAATTGGACTGATCTTTCAATAGGTAGTTACAACCTAACTTAATCAAATTAAACCCACTTGAATTAAAAATAATTAGGTAGTTCTCTAATTATATTTATGATTAATGATTGCTTGACCTTGAATAATTTTTTTTAAATAATTTGTTGATTTTTATTTTTTTTATTTCTATATTTTTCAAAATTTAAAATGACATCAAATCGGATCGAATCGATCTTAAAATTTAATTTTTTATAATTTAAACCCAAATTCGGGCTCGGGTCAAAATACCAACCGTAATACAAACGCTACGACACATTTAACAAACTAACCAGAAAAAAAAAATTGCCACCACTCATTAAGTTCAGTACTGGCATTGCCGAACAAGAGTGGTAAGAACTAGGAAAGAATCTACAAGCTTTCAACTTTATGTCACACAGATGAAGAAGTAACAACAAGGCGGTTGAAACACTGTTGAATTGATATCACCTGGGAACTATCTGCGTTATGTCAGATTCAATATCCAAGAACGTGGAGGTGGAGATTTCAGGAGGAGGATTATTTACTGATTGCTTTCCTTTATTCCTGTACGAAGATGAAGTATCATCAGAACTGAAAGCTCCTGAGTTCTTGGATAGCCCTGGCTCTGTTAATAGCTGGTCGTTGAGGTGCACGTCCTTGGAAAGCATCTCCACCACTTGCTTCATGGTGGGTCTTTGATGTGCAGCTGCTTGCGTGCAGAACAATGCAACCTTAATGAACCGAGTGACCTCATTCTCTGGATATTCAGTCACTTCTGGATCAACTATATCCAACAGCCTTTCTTCTTTTCTTAGCTTCCATGCCTGCAAGAAACATATTAGCTGAGTGATCAAATGAAAGCAACAGATGAAGCTCATGGATCTTTCTGTTTCAATAAATTATTAGAGCCAAGCGATGGGATTGATTCAAGTAGCGTTTGCAAGCTCCGGAAGAAATGCAATTGACTCCACAGAATTCATCAGAAAATATGAAGAAGTAGTTCTGCAGTAAGATGGTTATGTATTTGAAGTTCAAAAATATACCCATTCAACCAGAACCAACATATCTTCCCCAAATGCTGCCTTACTGCTACTCTTTCCACTAATTATTTCAAGTATGAGTACTCCAAAACTATAAACATCAGCCTTCTTCGTGAGCTGTCCGAGTAGTGCATACTCCGGGGCCAGATATCCGCTGCATGGGGACGTATGATTATATACATATTGACAAGAAACAGAGAGAGTATAGTAATTGATTGGTAGTAATTCTAACAGCAGAGAAGTCCATGTTTGTCCAAAACCAATGCACTTTTGCTTATCCATGCCATTTGCATCCAGCTTAAGCAATCTACTATGTGGATATATAGTGCCTAACTTATGAAGACTTGCAAAACTGATGGCTTAGTATTGGAAAGAAGCATCTAAGACCAGTTTTTCTTTGATGAATTGCTTTCATCAAGTCCAGAGAAACTAAAATGTAGAGTGCTGCAGTTTGAGTTAAAAGCAATGAATAATGTTCTTACACGGTTCCAGCAACTCGAGTGCTAACGTGAGTGACATTATCTGGAAAAAGCTTCGCCAGCCCAAAATCTCCTATTTTTGGTTGTAATTGTGCATCAAGAAGTACATTACTAGCCTTAATATCGCGGTGAACGATATGCGGTTCAGCTTCCTCGTGAAGGAATAAAAGGCCATTTGCTGTACCAAGACATATAGCAGCCCTCCTTGGCCAGTCCATGGCAATATGTTTACCTTTTGAACCTGAAACAACAGGAAAATTATTCGTAAGGAGATTTGATCACAATACTTGAGCTGTTAAGCACAGGTTATGGAACTTCAAATGGGGAAAAGAGGTCAAAGATCCAAGAGAACTCTGTCCAGAAAATGAAACATGTAAAAGTATCCATCAGAGTAAGATTTCCCAACAGTATCTTCAACAAAGACATATCATCACATCAATTAGAGTCTTGAAAATTTCAACAATCTATTACATACCGATTAAAGCACTCGCAATGCTGTTGTTCTCTAGATACTCATATACCAATATTCGATGGCTTCCCTCGATACAACAGCCGATGAGTTGAACAAGGTTTGGGTGTCTTATATTTGATATCATTCTAATCTCTGTGAGGAATTGTTGTGTCCCTTGTTTGGATTCTGCTGAAAGACACTTAATGGCTACTTGAGTACCATCTTTTAAAACTCCCTGTAAATAAAATGACAAAGCTATGTCAAAACACTGAAAATTTGTGAAACACCCTCTTTCTTTTGTTCCACTATAGACAAAAAGAAGAAGAAACTCATTGCAGTGCAGCAGATTAAGATAGTATTTACCTTGTATACAACTCCAAAACCACCTCCACCTATTCTGTTTGAAGGATGGAAGTTCAATGTTGCTGATTTCAACGAGTTGTAAGAAAAAATCCTCACATTGTTTGATCCAATCTCTGCAACACAAAGTATGCAAGAACAGATCAGTGCTATGAGCAAAGATTCCATATCAAATAGTTCAGAAAACAATACTTTTACAAACCCATCTGGGCAGATTCTGTGCTAGTTTGGAAACTAGCACAGAACTACATGCATTTTCAGACCAACTTCAATTCAAAAGACAAAATCAAATTGCCACCTCGTACTTCTAAGTAACCTCAAAACATGGCAACGGAAAAGTGAGAAAAACTAACCATAATTGGGTGCGTTCTTCTTACCTTCTGCTTCTGCCTGATTCCGAGTATCGCTCCGCTCGCTACAAGATAGACCAAAGCAGCGAAAGATCATCGCAAGTAAACTCAGTCTCCCTTACGATTCTAAACCATTTCTCTTCTTTAAGCCTCAAGAAATCAAAGAACACTCTTTTTATCTTCTTGAAATGATCATCGAACCAGTGGATTCTGATATTACTACAAACAGTAACTGGCCAAATCATTGATACCAGTAAAGATGATAGGAACTGATAATATTACAACAAGAACAAGGACAGGTAGTACCTAAACGAATTAAATGAAGCAAAAAAAAAAAAGAAGAAAATAAAGCACTTATATCTACTTTCTCTTCTCGCCAAGTATTGAAAAACTAACAGTAAATAAGTGAAGTCAATAAAGATAAAAGTTGAACAGCTAAGCTTCAAAAGCCTGAGCAAGAACAAGCCAAGTTGTTCAGAGATAGTATGGAATTCAAAAGGTGTCGAATTGGTACAGTAACAAGGAAAAGATCAGGAGAAAATATATGAAAACAGGAAGAGAAACATAAACTAAACAGGAAATTGATAACTCAGAATAGCATTGGGAAGTGGGTCAATCATTGTTTTCACTTCCACTCATTTTTGCTTTTTTTTTTTTATGATTCTCTTGATAAATTCTGATGGGACGAGGAAATGGAATAGAAGTAAAAGAACCCAGTGGGTTGGGCTATTTAAGGTTGCAAACTAATGAGAAAGTAAAAGGAAAATGTCAAAAGTGGGTTGGTTGGTTGGTTAATTAAGACACACGAGAGTCTGGGTCTTCGTAAAGGTAAGAGCTTTCTCTGTTAAACGTGATCGTTAATATATATTTGTTCCAAAGGTTCAATCTTCAATAAGTTCACCAACCCCATTCTCATTTCAAAGTTTGTTGGCAGAAGGTAAATGATTAAGAGATAATCACCTTCGGATTGAAGTGGAAATCTAGACGTTTGATTCTACATTAGACTCGTTCGGGCACTCGTCAATTGTTTGAGAAAGCGACACTTTGTGTTTTCCCTTTCGAATTTTAAATCTACACGTATATAACAGGCGACCGGACCCGACATTCCTCCATTCTTATATGCATTCTAAGCTTCCATCGTTAACTTTGGCAGTTTATGCCTGGAATTGTGACTCATTCAACAGTTGACATCAAATAATATCAGAAAGACCAGTTCGTGGACGATGATGAAAAGGTCAACCTGATATATGTTCTTGTAACTGATTCGTCACCAAAGATGTCAGCTTATTTTTTTACCATAAAAAATAAAAGTGTAAGACAATTTATTGATCGATTGATTAACTCAGACTTAAATCTATGATAGTATTTGTGTTTGTAAGGATTGATTCCTTTTCTTGCTTTCTCCTTTGATTTGTTTCTTTAAATGGTTCAGGGAGGTAATTGATTCGTATAGGAGGATAGTAATAAAAATTGGAATAAATGTAGTGAATAATGAGAATAAATATTATCATTATAATTATGATGGTTGGTTAGGAGAAAGTAATGATTGATATTACTATTGATAATGGTTAGTTTGTAAAAAATGTTGTAATTAATTAATTAAAATATATTAATTAATTAAAATATTGTAATTAATTAATTAGAGTATTTTCAATATTTT
>JANIPM010422969.1:0-11035 GCA_027478405.1 Erythroxylum cassinoides | reverse complement strand
CGGAAAATCATGAATGCATGCACCAATGAATAAATGCATATGCAGTAAACCTGTTCCTCTAAGATTAGAGGCCAGTAACATGCTCAGTCAGTAAATGCAATGCAATCATATCAGTCTGTCCCAATTTATCAAAATGCCCTTGCTAACAGTAACGAGATGTTACAGGTAGCACCTCATCACAACAGTCAACATCTGCGTTTACCAAATGAATAGCATACTTATAGTCATTTCGTATGAATTAAATACTTATTATGTACAAAATAATTTTTATTATCAATTAAGATAATTTTTATTTCATATCATCAATCAACTTTTTGTTTAATAAATTAAATGTCGAAATAAATCAAAATATTATCAATAGATAACTGATAATTGTATAAATTATGCATCAACCATAAGATTATCAAATAAAATTAAATGTGGGGAAAAACAAAGCTAGTCGATAAAATCTATTTGATTTATCGACGGATAATTAAGAACAATCGGTAATGTTAGTCGATAACTTACTAACGGAATAACCAATTCTGTCGATAAATTTACCAATGAATAGGATTTGTGCATCAGTAACTATACTGATTGAAAGCTTACCGATAGCACAAAATAATTGTCGATATATTCACCAAGGGTAACACAAATTATCTATCGATAAATTGGCGACGGAAAAGTTATGGTTTGTTGTAAATTATTACCTATAATTATTTCTTCAACGCCTTTGTCTATTAGTAAATTTCGTCACTAACTTAGCTTACCGACGAAATGTGTAGATTTTTCGTCGGTAATGTCCGTCACTAAACTCCATTTTCCTTGTGGTGTATAATAAATCATTGCCTCCTGCTCATACAATGGATGATAATTTCTACAATATGAAGAAACTTATTAGGAGTCTTGGTTTGTCAGTTAAAAAATTGATTATTGCAATTTTGGATGTATGTTGTTTTGGAGAGATAATGTGGAATTACAAGAGTGCAAATTTTGTAGTCAATCTAAGTTCAAACTTAGAAAGTGTTCTATGAAACATAAATTAGTACCCTGGAAGTAGTTGTATTATTTCTCGCCAACTCTAAGACTTTAAAGACTATATTTCTCTAATGTTATGACATCTCACATGAGACGACATAATGAACATGAACAGGAAGATAGAATAATGAATCATCCATTGGATGCACTTGTAGAGAAACATTTCAAGAACACTCATTTTGAGTTTGCAACTACAAGTCGAAATGTTAGGTTGAGATTGTTGATAGAAGAATTCCAACCTTTTGGTCAATGCAGCCAATAATATTCATCATGTCCAATCATAATTACTCCTTATAATTTGCCTCCATGAAATATATGAATGAGGCATATATGTTCTTTACAGTAAGTGTGCTAGGGCCTATGAATCCCAAGCATAAAATTGAAGTATTCTTATAACCATTGGTATCTAAATTGTATCATATTTGGGAATTTGGTGTGGAGACGTATGATGTGTCTCTTAAAAATTTTTTGTTGAACAACTTTGATATGGACCATTAGTGATTTCCTTGCATATGCTATGTTGTCTAGATGGAGCACAGTAGGGAAATTGTCTTGTCTTTACTTTAACAATGATTTTGATGTGTTTTATCTTCCTAACGGGCCCAAAATATCTTAGTTTGATAACCACGGGAAATTTCTTAGATTAGATCATCCATTTAGATGCAATAAACAAAATTTCATTAAGAATAGGGTGGTACAAACACCTCCTCCCCCTCACAAAGCTAGTTAAGAGATATTGCAAGAGATTGATTAATTATGGTTACTGAAAGTTAAAAAACTTAAAGCTGAAGAAGTTAATAGGAGCATTAGTAAAAACTTTGGTTGGAGTAAACGAAGTATCTTTTAGGATTTGCCATATTGGAAAAGTAATAGGATACATCATAATCTAGATGTGATGCATATTGAAAAAATTATTTTTGACAATTTGTTCAACACCATAATAAACATTGAAGGGAAGACAAAAGTCAATGCTAAATCACGAGCTAATTTGAAACTTTTTTATATAAAGAATGAGATAAATAAATATCTTTGCACTAGTAAATATCCAAAAGCATGTTACATTTTGGACAAAAAACAAAAGGAAATTTTGTTTGAATAGTTGAAAAGTCTAAAGTTTCTCGATGGTTATGTTTTAAGCTTGGCAAGGTGTGTGGACATGAGAAAGTACAAATTATTTAGGATGAAAATTCTAATTCCATTTCGAAAGTCGCTATCGAATAAGGTTTAGGAAGCTAATTAAGTTTGTTTTTAAAAGCTTAACGTTATCTGAAACAAAGTTGGCTGAAATGGAAAAACTAGAAAAGAAAATTCCAGTTATCTTGTGCAAATTGTAAGGGATTTTCCCTCCAAGCTTCATTAACTATATGGAGCATCTACCCGTACATTTAGCTCACGAGGCTAAACATACTGGTCCGGTCCCAATATTGATGGATGTATCTATTTGAGAGGTAATTATAGTTAATATTTAAATAAAACTTATAGCATGTTTTAATCATAAAATTATAATAACCCTATTTGTAATGTAGGTATTTGCATCACTTGAAGAAAAACATCAAAATCAAGGCTAGAGTTGAAGGTTTGATATGTAATGCTTATTTAGTGGAGCAAACAAGTACATTTTGTTCACATTATTTTAGGCCACATGTGCACATAAGAGAAAGAAAAGTTCCTTGTAATGATGATGGAGGAGAAACGGGTGATGTTGATGGTAACTTATCCATTTTTACATATCTAGGATGAACATATGGATGTTAAACAAGAAGAATGCTAACAGCAAAAGAAAGAGAAGCTGCCCATGGTTACAATTTATTGAATTTTCAAGAGGTTAAACCGTTTGTGTAGTAAGTTTAAGTTGATTTTGAAATCGATTATTTGAGTTTTCGAAGTTACTATTATTCACAACTAAAATACATAACAATGCTTTTAGATTATGCAAGGAATGGTTTACTTGAGCTAATGCTCAAAACAACACAGGATGATATAAATAAAGAAGTTGAAAGAAACTTTCCTCGATAATTCAAGAAATATGTAATTTTTTAGTTGTAATAATTGAAATGGTTGAATTATAATATCAAAGTAATTAAATGAAATTGTGCTATTTAATATGATAAACTTTTTTATGTAGGCCTCAGAAAATCCAATACAGAATAAGTTCATATGTGATCTTATGAAAGGATGTTTGCGAATTGTTAAATCGTATTTGGTGCATTTTGTTAATGGATACAAATTTCATACAGAATATCATGATCACAACATGATAATAGTAAATAGTGGGGTTTGCATGCAGGGACAATTGATAGATTATTATGGTAAAATTATTGATATATTTGAAATTTAGTACCCTACATTGCCAATAAAATAGGGTGTGATATTTAAATGTGAATGGTTTGATCCAACTCCGAATGTTGGAACAAAAGTGCACAACCGATACAATCAACTTAAAATCAACCAACGAAGAAGATTTAAACAACTTGAACCTTTTATGTTCGCAACGTAAGCAATCTAGGTGTGTTATATCCCTTTTCTAAGCTTACAAATGAGATAAGTCAAATTGGTTGGCAAGTAAAACCTAAAGGTGTTTTTGAATTACATGGAAAAGGAGAAAATAAGATAATTGAAAGTGAAGCCATTCTGGAAGATGTTTATGAAATAAATGCATGTGTAACATATCACGAGAATGAACCTTTGAACGATCCAAATAATGAATATTCTAAAATTTCATCTGGAGAGGATAAGGAGGGCGAGAGATCTAAAGAGGAGCCTGAGTTTGATTTTAATTCTTCGAAAAAGGATGATGATGATGATTTTGATTTACAATTAAGTATTGATAGCAATTAATTTATGTTTTTAGTAGAATATTATAAGACTAAATATATTATTACATCAATAATGTATTGTTATATATAATTCTATTATTGGAAAATTCAATAAAATGAGAATTTCAGGTTAAAAATATGCCATCAAAGGGAAAACTGGATATGATGTGGCCAAGGTTTGGTTGCCATGATTTGGAGTCAATGCATTTCCAGGTGAAGCATCACGTTTTGCAAATGCTACTGCACATCCAGATGAGAAATCACCTTCTATACCTGTTGCTATACCATCCAATAGCCCTAGTACACCATCCAGCAGCCTTACACCATCTACCACCCTTATACCGATAGAGATATCAAGGGTAAATATTGTAGATGAAGGAGGTGACCTCCAGCTTAGAGCTAAAGGAGTTGATGAAGGAACATACATCACAACTGTCAACAATTTGTAAATAAAATTCTAAAAATTTTGTAATAAATGATAACACCATAGTTTTATATTGAAGTTATAGGTTTTAATTTGAAAATGATCTAAAATAATGTATATATTAGGTTCATTCCATCTAGAACGTGCTTAAGAAATATCTCATCCAAGTTCAAGGAAAGGATAGATCTTGAGTGTGTATGGAAGAATGTCTCTCAGCTGACAAAGGATTTTTATTATCAGGAGTTTGAGGTACACAAAATATATTCTTTAATCTTTTTTATTTTTATCTAATTTTATACATTAATTAGATAAATATTGTCATTTATAAGTACTTATATTTTGTTTTTCTTTTTTCATAAAGAATTTTTTTGGGATCCAAAATTTGATGTTGTAATTTATAATGTATAGGAGAGGCAAATTCATACACGTTATAGAGACTTTCTTACTTTGATACACAAGAATGGTGTACGACCACTATATATATATCTAAAGAAATATAGGGGTCGTTGATAGCAGTATTAAGCATCACCTAAGGTAATATCCATTTTAGAGCCCAATTCTGCAAAAGGTGTAGAAGACCAGACGAAGAAAGTCTACCCGTACACACTGGAGGATCTTTGACCCACCAAGAGCATGTGTAACATCCCGTTACCTATGTTAAGGCTAAAATAGTAAATGTGAGAGAATATTGAGAAATTAGGAAACACATTTCACGCTCATGCATTACATGATGTGCACATATGCATGAATATTGAATCTTTGCCCATGAAAATAATTGTACATGCATTCATTGACAATTTTCAAGTATAATTGTTTATAAATGTGAGTGTATGAAGAAAAAAAGGTTTTTATATGTTGAAAATTGATTTGGGATAGTATAGTTTAATTTAAAATTTCTGGTGAAATTTTTGGAATTTTTTGAAATTTTTGGAAATTTTTGGACTAGGAAAAATGCCAAGTGATATAACAATTAGTGATTAATGATAGAAACAAATGACAAATAATAGTGGAAATTTTTATATGTGACATTAAGATTTAATGAAAAATGTCATGAAAAATTAGGAGACAATTGGAGTTAAATGGACTAGACATTAAAGGGGACCAATTGGAACCTTAAAAAGATGACAAGTGGCAAGTGACATATGTCACCACACCTGCCACTCACCACTCCTCTCTCTCTCACTACACTCTTCACTTGAAAGACCAAATAAATGTTTTGTCTTTCATTTTAACTCTTGCTTTCCTCATATTTTTGTGGCTTGTTCTTCTCTTCTTCTCCTTGATGATTCTTGACTCACCCAAACCTCCATCAATTTACATCTTGCTTCCATCTTTCAGTTGCTACTTCCATCTTATTGTTTCTTCAATTTTCCACAAAAAAAACCTATCCTTACCTCCTTTAAGATGACGATCGTGTGATGCTTGGGAGCTAGGGCTAAGTGTTGTTTTTGAAGAATTAAAGCTAAACCAAGTAAGTTATTCTTTAAATGTTATGGGTATTGTTAAAATGAAACTAGAATGATAAGAAATGTGGGATTGATGACTTGATTATGCGAGTTGTATATGTGTGACGTGGATGGTGAAAAATCTATGTAAATGTCATGTTTTTGTAATTGTGAATGATCATTAATGACCCATGAGTTCTTATAGAGACTTTTTGGAAGTTGGATGATCCATATAATAGTATTAGGATGAGTGTAGAAAATCAATTACGAATGGGAAAATGTATGTGTTCTGTTTTTGGTTAATGATCAAATATAGATCATGAATTGATTTGTTAATGTTTTAGATTTGAAATGGAGTTGAGAAAGAGAAGTGATAAGGTAGAAAAGGTGATCTTGGTATGAGTTGTGTTAAGGAAAGATTTGAAGACAAAATTTGAGAGTTGAGTTGGAAAATGTTGCAGCAACATGATCTCTAAGTATGCTTTAGTCTTTTAGCCATAACTTCTTCTATAGTTGTTCAATTGAGATGATTCTTAATTTGTATTAAATTAAAAACATAGGACTATATTTTTTATAAAGCCATCGAATTTAAATTTTGCCTTTAAGAGTCCCAAAATTTGACATGAAATTAGGAACTAAGTGCAACAAAAATTATGGATGAATGTATATGTTGTGTTTTGTTTTTTTTTTTATAAATGGTAAATATTTATCAAAAGAATAGGGTATGTACACAAACACAGGGGCATACCCCAGTCAACAAGTAAGTACAATGCCTACCCAAAAAGCCCACCAAGACCTAAATAAAAACCAAAACTAGCAAAACGGTCCAAACAGCATAGGGCCCAGACCTACCAAACTAGTTTAAAACCCAAACAGCATGGGGCCTCTGGCAATCAAAAGAAACAGGCCACAGAACAGCCGACAATCTCTGGAAGGATGAGAGCCCACCAACCATTCCCTGCTAGCAGCCCAAGCAGGTGCTACCGCTCAAGCCAGCCTTCGGAGGAGAGGCCCGTGAGGCTAACTCAAATCCAAAAGTCCCCTACAGTGTCGGTTCGCAGGCATGGAATCAGTAACAAAAATCCACAGCAACTACGCCCAGGCGCCTATCCGCCATCATAAAGAAACCACAACAGACACAACCACAACACAAAAAACCACTGCACAAGGCTAGAGCAAAGGTACCGGTTCCGAAGGCATTACAATGTATAGCTGCCTTGGGGCACACAAGACGTCAGACTGAAGGCCAAAAAGAACACCCACCGCATACTGCCAGAAACGGGAGCGTTTAATTACCCAACCAAAACGACCCCCTAAGACAAAGACCTATTGCGGGGCCATTCGCCCAAGTAGTAGGAGCAACACTTCAGCACTACTGAAACAAAGACCAGCCCACCAACAGACAGTAGAACCCAACCCCCGCCTAGAAACGCACCAATCCTGCAAGTAACGCCGAATCCGGAACAGGCCATTGGAAAGAAATTAAGCACCCACAACACCGACCTCTAGAGACCCTTAAGCAATAAACAAGAGAAAAACACCGGATCTGCAAAATTTCCCGATGGCCGATATCTCCATCCAACCCACACCAGCAACCCACACACCCACACAACAGGAAACAGAAAACCCCAGGGGACACAAAGACAGTTGCCGAAGAACTCCAACGTCGAGGAAGGAGACACTCCACCACCGCACTGGGAAGGCTCACATCGCAATGGAACCAGCAAGCCCACAACGCCATCCCAGAGAAAATCGGTACACCTAATCAGAAATAATGCCATAAAACCCCCGAAAAAAGAAATATTAAGCTGCCCAGTCCCCTTTACTACACGAACCATTTAAAAAATGACACCGTAAGAAAGCCACGGCATCGTTTCCGAAAGACTTCCAAACAGTGTAAACATCCAATTTAACACTCGTCTGGAAAGGACTAAAAGAACCCCACCAGGGGAAATCTCCCAAACTGATAACCATCTGAACAGCCCGTCCCCCAGGTAGGAAATTATCGACCCGACCACACCCGCCAAGAGAACTGTACCAAAACCATCTGCCTCACATCAAAAATTAATAAGAGCATCTGGATGAAAAGAACCTCGAAATGACCATCTCAGGCGACTGACTACCCTTTCACATCCGCCAATAACCATGGACCAAACCACCCAACTCAAATCAAAACAGTAGAGTATCACCCGGATAGAGGCGATACATAACCTGGTACACCGATGTTTTAATCTTACAGGTAACATCGTGGCTAGAAAAGGATGCACCTTCCAGTTGAACTGCATTCCGAATTTGCCAA
Source organism: Erythroxylum cassinoides (assembly GCA_027478405.1). Lineage (NCBI taxonomy): Eukaryota > Viridiplantae > Streptophyta > Magnoliopsida > Malpighiales > Erythroxylaceae > Erythroxylum > Erythroxylum cassinoides. Next base: position 3,034 of record JANIPM010422969.1, on the reverse strand, counting down.
AGAATATACACAGTACATAAGAAAGCTAAGCGAATAGCTTTACATTTCATTAAAGCCCCCTTTGCCTCAGCCCGAATCCATTTAATGGCTCTCAAAAGAGACCCCATTTCACGCTTAATACCCAATCAACATCGAATGTCTAGCCACACAGCTTTAGTAAAATCACAAGTAAAATACAAATGATCGATGGTTTCTGGTACACATGCCCGATCAATATCACGAAACAAAAGGTGATCCTTAGTAGGTAGCCGCTTTCGTAGTCCCAACCAAGCAATAAATGAAAACTTCGGAGGAATATACCTCCGCCAAACAAACGACATTCATGGTCGGGGAGGGTATTTGGTCCGTAACACGTCATAAGTCTTCCAAGACAATAAACGACCATTAAGGCTGAGCTTTTTGAATTCAGATTCAACCACCAGACGACCGCCCAACTTAGCCAAGAAACTATCCCGAATAAAAGCAATGCGTTTCATGAGCATGGAATCACGGGGATGAGGGACCCAATCCCAAATTGAACACCCCTTCAGGTATATAGCGTGAACCCATTTCACCCACAGAGAGTTTACTTCTTCTTGAAAATTCCAAAGGACCTTCGCCAGCAACGCCATATTCCAAATTTTATAGTGTTTCAAACTAAGGCCCCCTTCCGCTGTTGGTGAACAAACATGCTCCCAGGCCACCCGAAAGTGTTTACCCCCCCAAAGAAAGAGACAACACAATGAAACAATTTTATCCATCACCACAACAGGTATAGAGAATGCTTGGAACCAAAAAGAAAGGAGCCCTTGGACCACCGAACGCAAAATTTCTACTCTCCCAGCATAGGATAACGTATTACCATGCCATAAGGTCAGACTAGCTTCCACCGCATCCAACAGACTATGATATTGCATTACTGATACTTTCATAGGAGCAAGAGGCACCCCTAGATACCGAACTGGAAATTCTCCTATCCCAAACTCCGTCAACAGAAGTATATCATTACGCTCCACGCCCCACACTCCTCCCAGAAAAACGTTCGACTTTTGGGGATTCACCATTAAACCTGCCACACTATTCAAGACCTACAAACTTGTAAGTAGTATGCCAACAGATGGGAGATCTCCCCGAGAAAATAACCAGGGACGGAGCCAAACTCGACTCTAAGGGGGGGCCGGAGGCTAACATCTAAATGCAAAAATTTTTCTTAAGGGGGGCTACTTATATTTATAATTTTAAAAATATTAATTATATAAGTAATTTTTTTAAAAAAAAATTTGAAAGGGCGGGCCATGGCCCCCCTCCATGACAACATAGCTCCGTCAATGAAAATAACATGAGGTCATCAGTAAATGCCAAGTGGGTTATTCGTAACTGTTGACATTTAGGATGGAAGTTAAAATCTGTTCCGAATGTGCGACACTTATGATCCCTTGACAGATATTCGAGACATAAGACAAATAGCAGGGGAGACATCGGGTCTCCCTGACGCAACCCCTGAAGGCCTTGGAAAAATCCATGCAAATTACCATAGAGATCGAGAAAGAGGTCGTAGTAATACATTCTTGAATCCAAGCAACAAACCGAGGGGGAAAACCTAACGCATGTAACCAGTTCAGTAGAAAATCCCATGAAATTCTGTCATAAGCTTTAGAAAGATCAAGCTTCAGTAGGCAACGTGGGGAAAGACGTTTACGGCTATAACCCCTGGTTAATTCCTGAGCAAGGTAAATGTTATCATGCAAATTACGCCCAGGAATAAAGGCTGATTGCGCTAAATCCACAAGACTACCAACGACACCTTTCAAGCGCTCAGTGATAATCTTCGAGATCACCTTGTAAGTAACATTGAGGCAAGCAATGGGACAAAAATCAGTGACTTTCGGAGGGAGATAGGTCTTCGGTATAAGAGTGATAAGCGAGTGGTTGACTTGTTTAAGTAATCGAACACTCCCAAAAAATTCCTGAACAGCCTCAATTAAATTATCTCCAACCAAATCCCATTGATGTTTAAAGAACGCAGCGGTAAACCCATCTGGTCCTAGAGCTTTATCATTCCCAATGGCAAACAAAGCACATTTAACATCCTGTGCCGAGATCGGTGCTAGTAATTGAGCACATTGCTTTGAAGTAAGAAGGGGACCATTTGCAGCCACTCGGGACTCAATTGGCACACAAATATCTGACGTACCAAGTAGCCCTTGAAAGTACTGCACAAGCTCCAGAGTAGTTTCCCCTAGCGACGTGGTAGCAAGGCCATCAGCTTTAATCAAATGGGTAATCTCATTAAGCTGGTTTCTCTTCCGTACAATGGAATGGAATTAGCGGGTACTGCGATCCGCCTCCATTAGGTGGGTGCCTTTGGCTCTCTGTTGATAAAACATTCTTTCCGCCTCTTGAAGGAATACAGCTTGTTTGCGCTTTACATTCAACTCCAAATTCAAAGAACAATTATCCGGGTGAGATAGGGAATTCTGATACGCCATATGAAATGCCTCTTGTGCCTCCCTTGCCCTATTCATAATGTGACCGTAGGCAGTAGAATTCAAATGTTTTAAAGGGCCTTTCAACGCCTTTAATTTAGACACAAGAATGTATTGCGCAGAACCACAAATAGGGACAGAGGTAGAGCGAGCAATGTCCGTAAATAAAGGATGTTGAAGCCAGAAATTGAAGAATTTGAAAGGCCGATTACCGCGTGAGAGCTGGCGCTCAAAATCAACAATAACAGGACAGTGATCTGAGTCAAACCGCATAGCAACAATAACCCAGCCCCTCAAGTCCCACTCCGCATTAACAAGAACCCGATCCAACTTAGCCCACATCTGATGTAACATCCCACTCCCGCAGGACCCGAACCTGATATCGTGGGTGATATCCGAGCCCGTGCCTCACGAGGGTGGTATGCTAGAACACTCAATTACAGTTCAAAACTCAATTTTCATTCATATCACAATTCCAATCATAGAAAGGTCCGCGACAAGTGAACACTTTCAGAAAACATATTACAAATACGGCTTTCGCCCATTTGGGACCCACTGACATAAAAGCA
>JANIPM010422923.1:0-11039 GCA_027478405.1 Erythroxylum cassinoides | reverse complement strand
CTACGTAGGTCGTTATGGTTTGATCTAGTTATATAGACACAACGATCCTGGGTTTCGGGAAAGTCCCGGGATAAAAAATTTTTGTTTTCCGCCCCGGGTACATGTGATGTACCCACCGGGATTTTCCTACAACCTTTAGGAGTTTTAGTAATTTCAATACTCAGAAAATACTTAGCATTGCCCAGATCTTTATTAATAAAGAGAGAGTGTAAAAATTGTTTAACAACAATGATATCTTCTTCACAATTACCTCTAACTAACACATCATCAACATAAACCAAGAGAGCCATAAAACCACTTTTAGTGGCCTTAGTGAACAAACAATGGTCATTCACTGATTGAGAAAAGCCATACTGCAAAATCTGAGTAGTAAACTCCAAATTCGACTCCATAGAGGCCTGCTTCAAACCACACAAAGACTTCTTCAATCCACATACTTCCCCTTTACCAGCCTTTGTATAACCTTCTGGCGGAATCAATAAACCTCTTCCTTGAGATATCCATGCAAGAAGGCATAATTAATATCTAACTGATGAACATACCAGCTCTGTTTAGTTGCTAAAGCCAAAAATGTCCTTACCGTGACTAACTTAGCAACTGCGGAAAAGTTGTCAAAGAAATCAACCCCAGCAGTTTGATTATACCCCTTTGCCACCAATCTAGCTTTATACCATTCCACAGTCCCATTGGAATTAAACTTGACCTTGTAAACCCATTTTGATCTGATGGCTTTCTTTCCAGGTGGAAGCTTAGTTATTTCCCATGTCTGATTTTGTTCAAAAGCCAACAACTCCTTATTCATAGCATCGACCCATTCTGTGTATTAAATAGCTTGACTAAAAGTCTGTGGTTCCACACTCCTGCTGACATTAGCCATAAAAGCTGTATAACCTGGGGCAATCTCAAAAATATCATCAGAAATACTACAACTGACATAATCTTTCATCCAAATTGGTAGTCCCCTTTGCCTTAAACTCATTCGGAGTTGTTGAGCAGGCATAAGGTCTTCACTTACATCTTCTACCACTTCTCCAACTATTTCTAGTGCATGGTCGCCATGTCCACCAGCTAAATCAGTGGAAACTACAGGAACCAGTCTATTCTCATCATATTCTGTATGATCAACATGATCAGTAGAGTGATGTGCCTCGAAGATGACATGAGCAGGATCCGGTAGACTGAAATTTGAATCTGAAACGTCAGCAATAGGATTGTTATATTTGTCAGGTTCAGTAAAAGGAAACACCCTTTCATAAAATATCACATCCCTTGAGCTAAACACCAAATGAGTATCCAAATCGTAAACACTATATGCCTTCTGGCCAGGAGCATAGCCCACCATAACACATTTCTATGCTCTTGCCTCAAATTTACCTTTCTTTAGAGTAGTGTTCGTGGCATAGCAAAGACAACTGAATGTCTTCAATCGCTCATAATCTGGTTCTTTGTGAAATAACACCTCAAAAGGAGTCTTCCAACCAAGAACAAAATCATTTAGGCATTTTAGCTTAAAACTTCAGTGCTCTAGCAACCTACAGCAGATGTTTATGCTTCCGCTCCACCACTCCATTTTGTTGTGGAGTATATGAGTATGTTCATTGATGAATAATCCCTTTGTTAGCAAAGAAAGCTTCACAAGTTTGATTAACAAACTCTATCCCATTGTCTGACCGCACATTCTTGACTTTACTATCAAATTGGTTCTCCACCATAGTAATAAAACCATGTAGGGCTTCAGGTACTTGAGACTTGTACTTTAACAAAATAGTCCAAGTCACCCTGCTGAAGTCAATAACAACAGTTAAAACATAATGACAAGAAGTAAAACTTGCCTGTTTGTAAGGTCCCTAGAGATCAACATGTAAAAGAGGACTTGTGTGGCACTTCCATCAGATACTGGAAAAAGCAAACGATGATGTTTTGCCAAGTGACATACATCACAAGGATCATTCAAGTCTTTAACATCCAGACAACCAATATGTTGTAACACCTTTAAAAAAGCATGCCCAAGTCGTGAATGCCAAAGTTTGTCGTTGGTATTTATTTGAGAAGAAGTCATACAAGAATTAGAGAATACAAGATTGGAGAAAAGAGTACTATCAACTCTACTCATAAGTATATGGTTCACACAAGTTTTCAGATAGCTACGGATTACAAAAGAATCAAAAGAATTGGATGTGAGTAGATACAAGGTTCCCACTACAACTCCCACAGCAATGATTTTATTACTCTTCAGGTCCTGTATGAGACAATGTGAATGAAAGAAAGTGAAATAAGCATCAGCACTATCAACAAGTTTCTGGACTGATAATAAGTTGAACTTAAAAGAAGGAAGGTATAAGACATGTTCAAGAATAAGGTTGGGATGCAACACTACACGACTGGCATGAGTAGCTATCTGAGTACTAGAATTAGGCAACTGAATTGGCACATTATGTTTAAGTTGTCTTCTGTGTTGCATGATCGCACCAACACAACACATATGATTAGACACCCCTGTATCAATGATCCAAATGTTACTACTAGAAATACTTAATGCATGTAGTGCTGTATTTGTAAAACCAGCATTACCTGCAAAAGCAAAATTAGAGAACTCCTTTTCTGCACCTCCAGTTGTTAGCACCTTCCCTCTCACAAGTTTAGCCAATTTCTGTTGCATAATCTGCATTTACATCATCAAATGCCCAAGTTCTCTACCTTCGGAAGTAGGTTGTGCATCAAAGGGCACCTCAGCAATTTTAGCAACCATGTTAGCATAATGACAAGAAGTATTTATAAATGAGGTAGAAAGGCAATTAAATAGCAAAGTGAAAATTGTGCAATCGGATAGAGGTGGTGAATGTTATGGAATATATAGTGAAAGTGGACAATGCCCTGGCCCATTTGCTAAATTTCTTGAAAAGCGTAGTATATGTGCTCAATACACAATGCCAGGTACATCACAACAAAATGGTGTAGCAGAAAAGCGCAATCGTTCCTTAATAGATATGGTTAGGAGTATGATGAATCATTGTTCTCTACCATCATCATTGTGGATGTTTGCATTAAAAACTGCTATATATTTATTAAATAGGGTTCTTATTAAAGTAGTTCTGAAGACACCTTTTGAACTATGGACAGGAAGAAAACCTAGTTTAAGACACCTACATATTTGGGGTTGTTCGGCAGAAGTACGGAAAGGAAATTGGATTCAAGAACAACCAGTGGTTTTTTCATTGGTTATCCAGAAAAGTCTAAAGGTTATATATTTTATTGTCCTAATCATAATACAAGAATTGTTGAAACTAAAAATGCAAGATTTATCAAAAATGGAGAAATTAGTGAGAGTTTAGAGTCACATAAAGTGAATATTCAAGAAGTTAAAGAGCAAGTTTTCTTGCTTATTACTTCTTCTCAAGTGTTTGTTCCTAGAGTTGTTGAAAATTTTAACAACTTACAAGAACAACAAATGCATGATCAAGAACCGCAAATGCATGACCAAGCTCTAAATAATGAAGTCACCATTAATGAACCTGTTGTAAATGAGCCACATGAAGTTGCATTAAAAAGATCTCAAAGAAAAAAGAGATCGGCAATTTCAGGTGATTATGTAGTTTATTTACAAGAAGTAAAAGGTGATTTAGGTATTGATAATGATCAAGTTTCATTTTCACAAGCCATTGAAAATGAAAATTCTAATAAATGGTTAGACGCCATGAAAGAAGAGTTAAAATCTATGGATGACAATCAAATTTGGGATCTTGTTGAATTACAAGAAGGTTGTAAAAGAGTCGGATGTAAATGGGTCTTTAAGACTAAATGTGGCTCTAATAGTAATATTGAGAGATATAAAGCTAGACTTGTCACCAAATGTTATACTTAAAAGGATGGTGTTGATTATAATGAGACATTTACTCTTGTTTCTAAAAAGGATTCATTTAGAATTATGATGGCAATGGTAGCTGGTTATGATTTAGAGCTCCATCAGATGGATGTGAAAACTACCTTTTTGAATGGGAATTTAGAGGAAGAAATTACATAGATCAACCTGAGAGTTTCCTAGTTGAAGGAAAGCTAAAAATTGTGTGTAAACTTAAGAAATAAATATATGGACTTAAGCAAGCCTCCCGACAATGGTATCTCAAATTTAATGATACCATTACTTTCTTTTGGTTTTAAAGAAAACATTGTTGATCGGTGTATATATTTTAAGATCAGTGGAAGCAAATTCATATTTCTAGTCCTATATGTTGATCATATCTTACTTGTTGCTAATGATCTTGGATTGTTACATGAGACTAAGACGTTTCTCTTTAAAAATTTCAAAGTGAAAGATATAGACGAGGCATTTTATGTGATAGGTATTGAAATATTCTGTAATCAATCACAACAAATGTTAGGGTTGTCTCAGAAAGCATATATCAAAAAGATTTTAGAGAGAATCAACATGGACAAATGCTCTGTAAATGTTGTTCCAATTCAAAAAGGAGACAAATTTAGTCTTAAGAAATGCCCAAAGAATGAATTGGAAAGCACGGAAATGGAAAGAATTCCTTATGCATCTATTGTTGGGAGTTTAATATATGCTCAAACCTGTACTAGGCCAGAAATCAATTTTGTTGTTGGAATGTGAGGCCGATACCAGAGTAATCCTGGATTGGAACATTGGAAAGCTACAAATAAAGTTTTAAGATAATTACAAGGAACAAAAGGTCATAAGCTCACTTATAAAAGATCTGATCATCTTGAAGTGATTGGATATTTAGATTCAGACTACGTCAGATGTGTTTACACGAGAAAATCAACATTTGGCTATATGTTTCTTCTAGTTGGAGGAACAATCTTGTGGAAGAGTGCGAAGCAGTCTGTCATTGTTACATCCATTATAGAAGCTAAGTTTGTGGTATACTTTGAAGCCACGGTTCATGGTTTATAGCTACAAAACTTTATTTTAGGACTTTGAATTGTCAACAATATTGCCAAGCTGCTAAAATTTATTGTAATAATTCTACAACAGTCTTCTTTTCAAAAAACGACAAGTATTTAAATGGTACTAAACATATAGAAATCAAATACTTTGCCATTAAAGAAGAAGTTCAAAAACAAAGAGTCTCAACCGAACATATTAGCACTGATTTTGTGATAGCAAATCCATTAACAAAAGAATTGCCACCGAAGACATTTAATGAACATGTCAAAAGAATGGGCATCATTCGGTACCATGATTGATCAATATGTTATTATTTATGTATTTTATGTACTCGATACTCTAAGCTCATTTTTATATATTGTTTCTGATATTGTATCCTGTTTTTTATTGTTAGTATATATACATGAATGGTTATGTGAATGTTAATAGGATTGGTCTTTTACAAAGGCATTATTGTTGAACCATTAAGATATATCTCATAATAGATCTTATTAAATTATGAACTAGTTTTGTGATGCATAGAAGGAAGTATGTCATATTAAAAGATATACAACCATTATGATCCTTTCTAATTTTTTACTTAATTATGTTTAATGTAATGCCTAAAGAAAATAAAGGGGATTTAAGTTTTATTATATGCATATTATGTTATATTGTTAAACCATGATTAAGTTACATGGGCCAAGTGGGAGACTGTTAGATAATTTCATTATGTAACCTATATATTTTGGTTTAATCATTTAAGTATATTAAATCCCATTAGTTATTTGAATAAGAGATATTAGGTTTAATTATGATGTATTTATGTTGATGAAACGTAAAAATAAGAATAATGAAAAGAGGTGATAACTACTTTCTCTCTCTCTCTACCTATTAAGTTTTTCACATATCTCTGCATCAGACAATATACAAAAAAGAACAAAACAAAGGCCAAGAGAGAGAAAACAAAATATAAGAATATCTTGTTAAAGATTATTAGAAATTATCTGTTCAGAAAGTATTAGAAATACGATAGATTAAGATACACTTATGTTATCGTGAAAAATTATTAGATTCTATGATCCTGCAATTTATGTGTTTAAATTTATGATTTAGTACTCTACTTCAATCTTTAGTATGCCATGATTTGGTATTCTACTTCAATCTTGGAACTCAAGCTTATAAAAAAAATCACCTTAAATTTAAAGATTATAAATTTTGTAAAATGAAGAGAATTTTTATATGGGTGAAATAAAGCTATTTAATTATCATAACTATTAAGTTTAGATTTAAGTGTGTTTTTAATATTACTTTTATAATTATTTATACATTTAAAGATATATCTTATTTATCTAAATTTTGAGTCTTTCATTTTTGAATCAAAATTTCCAAATAATAAAAACAAATGTTTCATATGTAAATTTTATGCTTAAAATTGAAAATCCGCACAAGTTACTTATGGCAAATAAAAATAGCATGTTGAAATAATAAAAAATAAATAAGGGACTATGAAATAAAATTTATTTTTATATCATTATTTTTTGTTATTTTAATTTTAGCTTAACAATTATTAGTGAAATCATTTACGTGATATTTTGAATAAAAAAGGGGATCGCGTAATTATATTACTAAAAAAATCAATATTTATTTTATATTTTTAGTCCAACTAAAATTTAAAGTTCGCAAATTACTAATTCCTATTTTAAAAATGTCTTAGCAACAACAGCTGTATGCCACTGATTGGTTATGGCTTAATAGGGCATATGATTTAGATAATCAAATATGAAATACGCATTGCCAATTCAAAATTCATCTATGTGAGCTGTCCACTGGGACCCCTTAATTTCTTTGAATTTAAGGTGTGGATACATATCAGGTCGCAATCTAATGTTCTAATAATCATTAAATCATACATTCAAATTTAGTCACAGAAAATGAAAAAAAAAATGTTGAAGACAAGTTGTAAGATACGGGGATCTTGTAAAACAGATCCCGATTAATATTGCTAAAGCTTCCTTATCAAAAAAAAAGGCTAAAAAACAGGCCATCACGTTGTGCGTCCCCTCCTTTAGTGCAGGATGACTCTTGTCTTTATTTTGAGTTGTCAATAGGCTGTTATTTAACTCCACGTTATATGTCCCTGAAGCACTTGTATAAGACTGTTATACACATGTCTTGTTCTTATTAATTAATTTTTTTTTCTGAATTACCAAAAAAAACAGGCCACCACCGTCCACCGAATTTCAGTAATAAGGAGCTGATCTTTGTTTAAGCAAGATTGGGAGTTTGACTCTAGTCGCAAATGCAGCAGTATAAAATCCTTAATGGTAACGTTAAGCCGCTCTTTGAAATCCTACTAAGTACAAACAGGGATTAATCTGAACGTAATAATGATTCGGACCCACCCAACGACCAAATCTTCGTCAGGACTGGAAGATATGGACTCGACTCACTGTCACTGGCAGCCTTCAGTTTGACCCACAGGGCATGAAAGCAAAAGCCAATTGTGAATTCGCCTAACTAAAGCGTCTTTTTCTATCTATATATTTGGTGTAATTTTTCTATCCGATATTCAAAGTAATAAATACTGTCTCCACGCAGAAATATGAAGAATATCAACAACTCATCCTCGTTATTGTTATCCATCAACATCTCTGAAAGTTCACATACTTGAAGAAATAGTGCAATGAGGAAAGTCCAAAGATGAGTTATGAAGATGACAGAAGAAAAGTTAAAGATCGACTAATTATTGTTATTTATATGATGTAAGGATTTAGGTTCTGCTTATTTATCCGTATGTAAAATGAACAACTTTGAATTGTATTTTATACACATTAAAACATAAATAAAAGAATCGAAGGAAGCAATTGATATGTAATAGCTTTTACAGGTATTAAATTATACATGTTTTTAGTATCTGATAATAATAATAAATAAGATATTGAGGATCAAATGGGATATACAAGATAAATAAGATACATAAGATAAAATCAAATGAGGTACATATTAAAGAGAAAATATCATATCTAATATGAAGATCTGTATATGTTTATCAAAACGGCACCCCCTCCTTCAAGTTGAGTAGAAACGGTGAGCTTGCTGCTACAATAAAAAGCAGATGAAGCTAATGCTTTAATCATGATGTTTACAATTTGATCGAATGAAGAGATATGTCGAATATAAAGAGCTTTGTTGGTCACTAGATCACAAACAAAGTGGATATCAATCTCGGTATGTTTAGTACGAGCATAAGCAACTAGATCAGCGACAAGGAAGGTGGTACCATGATTATCACACTATAGTGTAGGTGTAACATCAGGGAATCCAATTTCACTTAAAATGGCTTTAAGCCAATAGATTTCAGCAACGGCAAGAGCAATACTTCTAGATTCAGCTTTAGTGCTTGATCTGACAATAGTGGGTTATTTCTTAGCACTCCAAGAGATGAGGTTAGAGCTAAGAAAAATACAATATCCGAAGGTAGAACGGCGGTTATTAGGACAACAAGCCCAATAGTACTTCGATATTCAGTAGGATCGGAAAGAGGAATGCCATGATTTTTTTAAAGAGGAAGAGTGGGTGTGATTGGTGTGGCTATAGATTTGGAGTGACTAGGCCAGTGTGATGTAGTACTTTTTTAGTGTAATTAGTTTGTATGAGTAAAAGGCCATTTGTTTTGTGGGTAGCTTCAATACCAAGAAAATAATGGATTGGTCCTAAGTCTTTGATGGAAAAGGAAGTGTTAAGATCTTGAATAAGAGCGGTGATGAATGAGGGTGAAGAACCCGTAATCAAGATATCATCAACATATACTAAAAGAAAGGTAGTATTAGAGGGGGTATTATGAACGAAAAGTGACATGTTAAATTTAGTGGAGACAAAGTAAAGTTCATGAAGTTTTTGACTGAGGCGATGAAACCAAGCACGAGGGGCCTGTTTGAGACCATAGAGAGCTTTGTGAAGGCGACAAGCATAAGAAGGATGATGTGTATCTAGGAAGCCAAGATGTTGAGTCATAAAGACTGGTTCTTGAAGAGTGCCATTAAGGAAGGTATTGTTGACATCGAGTTGACGAATTTGCCAATACTTGGAGAGTGCAATAGTAAAAATGAGACGGATGGTACTGGGTTTGACAAATGGGTTAAAAGTATCTGTATAATCTATATCAGGGGTCAACAAGACGAGCTTTATAGCGATCAAGAGTTCCATCATAATTTTGTTTTGTGTGAAAGACCCATTTACAACCAACAAGATTGACATTTAGTGGTGGAGGGACAAGAGTCCATGTGCTATTGTGATGAAGAGTTGTGAACTTGTCAAGCATGGCCTGACGCCAATCCGGAAACTTGTTAGCTTTAGTGAAAGAAGTGGGATCAGGATTATTAGAAGTTTATGTGTGGGTAGAGTAAGTGACATAATCAAAGAATGTGCGATGTATACAAATTTGATCACAGGTGCTGGTGACTATGGGATGATGTGGGATAGCGAGTGGATAGGAGGAAGTTGATGAGGGAGATGAGGCTGTAAGTGGAAGCATAGGTAGGGGTAAGGAGATGGACGATGGAGGTCTTCAGATAGGAGAGGGAAAGTGAGAGGAGCTAGTATACGGAAAGTCCGTTTCAACAAACAAACATGACAAGAGATATATATTTTAGATGTAATAGGGTCAAGGCAGTAATAACCCTTATAATTAGGAGAATACCCGAGAAAGACACATTTTGTAGACTTTGCTTCAAGTTTTTCTGAATGTGTGGACCCAATGAAGGAAAAGCAGGTGCACCCAAAGACCCAAAAGTGAGAAACATTGGGATTTGTGAGAAAAAGAATTTCATGAGGGGATTTGTTATGGAGAACAGGAGTTAGTAATAGATTTATAAGGTAGGCAGCTATAAAGAATGCTTCACACCAAAAGGCTTTAGGAAGTTAAGCATGAATAAGAAGTGTGAGACCAATTTCAATAAGGTGACGAATTTTACGTTCGACGATCTCATTTTGTTGTGGGGTATGAGGACAAGAAATACGATTAGTAATGTCATGGGTAATAAGAAAGTTAGCAAACAAGCCTTTGACAAGTTCAGGAGCTTTATCGCATTGAAAAGTTTTTATAGAGGTCGCAAAAAGATTTTTAGAGTGAGCTTTGAATGCCTGAAAATTAGAAAGGGCTTGAGATTTATGGGTTAAAGGATAAATCCATGTATATCAACTGAAATCATCAACAAAAAGAATAAAATAACGAAAGCCAGAGAAGAAAAGGGAGGGAGATAGTTCCCAAATATCACAATGGATAAGTTGTAGTGGCTTATTTGAAACACAAGAAGATAAGGGAAATGAAAGACGAGTACTTTTTCCTTGAAGATAAGAAGTACAATGTTTTATTACATAAGGTTTAATATTTAAAAGGGGAGATAATATAGAGAGTGTAGCGGGACAAGGATGACCAAAAAGCTGATGCCATAATTGAATTGGAGTAGAGGTGGTTTGGAAAACAATAGGATTTATGAAATTGACTAAAATCTCCAGTGGGTAAAGATTATTATGTATGGAACCCACAAGAAGTAGTGTCCAGTGTGGAAATCCTTCACAATATAACCAAAGGGAGTAAATTTAATGATGCAAGAATTATCCTTAACAAATTTAGCTACAGAAAGTAAATTGATAGTAAGATTGGGAACAACTAAAATGTCATTGAGGCGAAGGGATCTAATGGGAGTAAAGAATGTGAGTTTACCAATAGAGGAAATAGGAAGAGTTTGTCCATTACCGACAATCACTATATTTAGACCATTGTATGGTGTTAAGGATTCGATAAGTTGAGGATTAGGTGTCATGTGTGTTGGAACCCCACCCCGGTAGATCACATGTCTGACGTCCTACGTGACATCTGAACGTGCAACCCACGAGGGAGGAATTCCCCACCAAGTCAAACCTCAATTATGAACTTATTTGAATTACTTCAACAGATCTTGTAAAATTCACCCTAATTGCTCTCAATAAAATTGATCTTCTTAGGGCCCAAAATTAAATCTGATTCTTAAGCTAAAAAGAAATTCCATGTCTCCAGATTAATAAGAACTAAAAATCACTTCAATCGGACCTCTCTAGATCAAGAAATCACCAAAGTACTGAAACATGTTCAATATTTCCATCCAAT
>JANIPM010422852.1:0-11046 GCA_027478405.1 Erythroxylum cassinoides | reverse complement strand
AACTTCAAAGTGTTTTTGTTTTTTTCCTTTTTTTTTCATTTGTGTGCCTTGCATGTGCTTGGTGACTTTTGCATATGATGTTTGGTATTTAAGTGCATTTTGTATAGCTTATCATATGAATGTGGAATGGGATGCTTAGAATGCAATGTCAAAAAAAAGTAGAAAAAAACCAAAACAAAGAAGAGATAATTATCTTTGTTTTTGTGTTATTGATTAAAAGTGTTTTTGTCTTATTTTATTAAATAAAAAGCACCATTGTTCTTTTGTTTTTGAGATATTTTTGTTCTGCTTGTATTGATTTTTTCATTTATATTTGCATCTTACTGAGCATCATTGACTTGTTTATGTGATAACAAATGCAAAATGACTTAAATGCTAGATATTATGCATCTTGAGTGACTATTTTATTGACTATGTGCTTGCGTGTGAGTAACTTGTTTTTGATCATGATAGAATTGAGCTGAGTGAATTGGATTGAAAGCATTGATGGATTTCTGTGTGCTTGATTAACTATTAACTCTTGATTGGATTTGTTTAAGTGAAGCATTTGATTTATTGCTTGAGGACAAGCAATGGTTTAGGTGTAGGGGAATTAGTTACAAGAAGTCGGGTTTCAATAGCTGCACCAAGTAGTGACCAACCTTCCAAGATCAATTTGGATGACCGCCTCAGTCACCTTGAACACCGAATGCACCGCATGGAGCATACTTTGATAGGTTATTGAGAGTATCAAGGATTCCAACCTCTGCACCCACCAACACCATGATTTTGACATTTTCAAATAAAGAAGCCTTCTTTTCTCTTTTCCTTTATATTTGTGCTTCTTTAATTTTATTTCCTAACATTGGGGACAATGTTGGTCTAGATGTGGGGGAAGGAATTGCATTATATGTGTGTGATTTTTTTTCAATTTTTGTCTGTGATTCTTTTCGATCTTGGCATGTTGATTATGCATGTTAAGCCATGAAGCTTTGTCATATTAGTTCAGATGAGATTGAGTGTGTCCATGAAGTTAAAATGGGCTATGTGAGTCTAAAGTGAATCATGTGGATTGATTGCAATATCCGATCTTATAGACTTAGTCAAAATTTTGACATTTGAGTGATGAGGTAATTTTTAGAATTGAAGTGAATTCTTGAATTAAACCTGTGAGTGAATTTGAGCTTTAAATGACATCATCTTTATGTCATTCTATTTCTTTGTATTGTGTGATGCTCATATAGTCATGTTTGCCTTTAGAACTTGTACTGAACCTAATTGAATTTGTTTGATTATATAAGATATAGAAATGATTAAGACCTTCCTTGTTTTTAAACCCTTTAGCTTAAAAATGACCTACCTAATTATTTTTCCTTTTCAAACATTTTTTATCCTTTAACCTTGTTTTTCAATCAATCATCTTATATTAAAACCTAAAAAACCCCATTAGCCTTACCTTATCACAAGTCGAATGAAGCATTGAGTGATTTAGGACTTTTTGTTATGTATTGTATTTTGGGACGCTTTTATATGTACTTCTACTAATGTGTTTATTAAATTATGTTGCTAGTAATTTTTCTTGTTTTTATTGTTTTTCCTTGTTTTTAGCGTTATTCAAGTAAAGAAAGGAAAAAAAGGGAAAAGGAAAAAGGAAAAAGAAAAAAGAAAAGAAAATGAAAAAAGAATAAGAATAAAGTATAGTAGCATTAGTTAGTATGAGTAGTTGTAGTCATTTGTATTCACATGTTTATCTCAAAATTTTAATTCGAATATCTCTTTTACTTGGTACTTTATGAATGCTTGTGATTAACCCTGTGTCATTTTTACCTCATCTTTGAACATAGCCCTTTTACAACCCATAATAAAGTCCTTATGATTTATAAACTCTTGTAATTTGAATGAATGATAACTGGTGAATTGACAAGCCTATAGTAGTGCAATCTGTTAGAGGGAGATTTGAGAAAAACACTTTAACCTTAAACACTTGAGTGTAAGAGAGAAATCTGTGAGAAGAATTCACTTTGGTTTCATATTTAGCTTTGAACAAGAATGTCTTACTTTGACTTTGTTTATTTGTATCGGAGAAAAGTGATTATGATGAATGTTGCAACTTAAGTCTTGTTAGCCTAAGTTAATGGATTGTGTGCACTTAATCTTATAAAGGATGAATTGATAAAGTGTGGTGGTTTGGCATGTTTGCTCAAGGGCGAGCGGGAATTTGTTAAGTTGTCATTTTGTACTTATTTTGTATTTAAATTTCTTTAATGTGTTGCAATTATTATTCAAAATTAACAGAATTGTCTCTTAATTGTTCTAAGATGAATTTCAACACTTTAGAGATGAAATTGAATAAAAAAAGATGCAAAAGAAACAAAGAATATCTGAAATTCCATATTAGTAGCAGATTCAATAACTAAGCGTGGGCACGTGCAAGGATGGAAAAAAATCTGCAGAACTACTTTCAAATTAAAATCTGATTCGTTTGAGATTTTCATAATCTTGGAAGATCATATTGCTAGAGATTTGCAATTTGAACATGTGGAGAAGGGATCGAGAAGGCATAAAAAGAGAAGAAATGATACTGTTCATGTTATCCCTTAAGTTAGCATAGTTTTAGAATTTTCTACAGTATTTTTATTTCATTTCATTTCAGTTTTTGTTTTTGCACTTTTCTTCTAAGGATTTTTGTATTCTTTAGAGAAAGACTAGGGGTGGAGAGTTTATGTTTTTTTTTATTTCTTTGATTTTCACTTTCGTTATGAGTTGTTAAATCTATTTTCTTAGTTAAGGGGAACCTTGTTATCATCTATTATGTGTCAGATGTTTCAATAAAGATTGTTTTGTTGATGAACATTGAGTGTCCTCTAAATTACTTTTCTAATTGAATCGATTGATTTCTAGATGTGTAACTAGGAATTGATTTGTTTAATAGCTAGATTAATGAAATATGACGTTCAATTTTATTAATCACAAGTAGCAATTAGGATTACCTTCTTTACGTTAGGGTGGGAAATTTTAAGAAGATACTCATCTTGATTAAATGCATGTCTTACATGTGTTATCTTGTTCATTAGTTTCTTAGTTCTTAAATCTATTATTCAATTAAATCTACGGTCGTATCTAGGTTGTTCATTAATAAGAATGCGTAGAATACATGTTTCTATTCATTTACATTTAAGAGAAAACAACCCCCCATGAATGTTTATTGATAAACTAAATTTTATATCAAGGATCCATTTTAGTGTGATAACATCGGTAATCTGAAACCAAGGTTTATCTATTAAATTTTTAGATTTAATTACTTTTGTTAATTTCTAATTTTTATTTCTAATTTCTTAAATTACGTGAACTATGCCCCCTATTTGTTTTAGTTTTAAACTTGCTAACCTTTACCATTAAAAATTCCTCATGGTAATAATCCCTACTTTCTACTACTTCATTATTTTGTATTGACGGAAGTTGACTTTTTTTTAAAATTTGGTTGCAAGCGACAGTAGTACCAATCAGATTTTAGTTTCACATTCAGAATACATTTATCATCGGAACTTGGTCTAACATTGAACATAAAATGTTGAGTACACTTATTTTAGTCAGATTCACATACAAGGAGCACTTCCAATACATATAGTTCAAGCATCAAATGCACATTGTAAATTGCACAATCACATAGACAATCAATTATACACATATGCCTATGTGTAATATATAATGCATGCTTAAATTGACTATTCTGGGTATGTTTCCGTAATCACGTCTCTTGATCAATCAAACCTTATCATTTATATGTATCTATCTCATTCTTAGGTTTACACCTCCAGAACACCTGGTTACTCTAAATTCATAGTTCAATTACTCGTCATTTCTTTTCTAGCATTATATGCTCTCATAATATCAAATTCTCATTCACCTTTACTTAATACATATAGCTCATCTCTTCTTAATTAAAATTACTATCATATGAAGAACTTCATTCCCATTATACTCATGTCTTTAGTATTTTGTTATCAACAATTCATTCACTAAGTTATAACATCATCAATCAATCATTCCATCTTTTCTTAGATTTTTGGGTTAATTTTGCATGGTCATTAAGACAAGGAAAATGAAGTATTTTGGCAACACTTTCTTCTAAACAATTGTTCTTTTATGTATTAATTTTCTAATGAACCAAAGTTCATACAATCCAGTTTGGTATTCTACAAGTTATACTTAAAATACTTTAGACTATTCTTAAACTATAATAGTACTCTGTACTCAACTTCAAACCAGATTTTGAAACTCCTAGAGACAAAATTAATATTATATTTCTTCAATAAATTTGTATCCATATGTCTCTAGTTTAATCTAAATAAAAAATTATTTGGATATCTACAGATAAATATATCGTCAAAACAAACACTATTCGACAAAATCACTCATTTAAGAAATTTTACCTCACTTGATCATTTTCATCCTAAA
The DNA here is from genome assembly GCA_027478405.1 of Erythroxylum cassinoides. Taxonomy (NCBI): domain Eukaryota; kingdom Viridiplantae; phylum Streptophyta; class Magnoliopsida; order Malpighiales; family Erythroxylaceae; genus Erythroxylum; species Erythroxylum cassinoides. The sequence continues at coordinate 6,609 of JANIPM010422852.1, read as the reverse complement.
CTCATCACTCAATCTTTTCCAAATGAATTCAAATGGCCATAAATTTTGGTGGAAAGAAATAACAATGTGTGAGGAGTTTGTTGGTTCCAATTTTAAGTCAATCGGAGGTTCGGAAAAGAAGTATGATCAAAAGAGTGAAGGTTGTTCAAAGTTGTCAAACAGCAAGCACGGTCGTGCACTTCCAATTGATCCTCCATTTTCATGATCGTGCATAATCATGATCATGCAATCCCTTAATGACATATTTTGTCACACTCATGTTTTGTGCACTATCTTTTATTCAAGCTTCGTTCTGACTCTTCTCAAAACAAACCTTCAGGTTAATATTTCCTAGTCATTTTGACAAGGAAAATGAAGGATTTAGGAAAAACATTCTTCTAAAAAATTGTTTCTTTATTTCCTAAGTTACTAACGAAACCAATTTCATGCAATTTTGATCATTATTCTACAAATTATACTCAAAGTACTACAGAATGTTCCTAATCTACGATGGTACACAATACTCAACTTCAAGCCAAAATTTAAAACTATTAAAAAGAGAATTAAATTTCTTTTTCTTCATTAAAAATATAGCCATATGTCTTTAATTTAATCAAATCAAAAATCATTCCATTTGGATATCTACAAATCAAGTTATGGCTAAAACACAGATGCATATCTAATGGAAATGTTACAGCTAACATTTTCTGGCATACTTTAAACATCATTATCACTTTGTCTCTGAACTTCTATCCTTGTTCTTCTCTTTTCAAGACACTACACTTGCCTTTTCTTTAAATTCAATACCCAACTAATCCATTTCTAAAATAACCAATGATCCACGTTTTTATACCTCAAAAATAAAACATGAAAATATCCATTCACAACTCAATTTTTCTGCACTTCTTTCTACCTCATTTTTGGATTAATTCTAAATCTAAATTGTCTTAATACCAAATCATACATTATTGATCATAAATCATAGGAAAACAAGATATAAACACATTCATTTCTTCATGATCATTTTATCACCAATTATCATCATACATGCTTCATTCAACAAATCAAGAAGAGTAATGCTTATATTTACTTGTTTAGCTTCAATGTCTTCAAATCACATTTAACCATAGCTTCTCCAACATATATGATTATCATCATCATTCAAGGTAGAAGGGTTAGGTCTTTTAGTAACAAGATGGAGAAGACAACAAATCGTGAAGAAACAAAGTGAAAGAGTTGGACAAAAATCAACACGATGAGTGTGGTAAGAGTTTCGTAGATGAAGAGAAGAATGAGAAGATGAGAGCAAATGAAAAAAATGAAGAAAAGAAGCAAGTGGCGTAACTGACAAGTGAAAGACCACAATATGGTCTTTAATTTTAGGCAAAATAATAGTTAGTGGTGAGTGGTAGTGACACTTGTCACTTTCCTATGGTCCCATTTTGGTCTTTTAATAAGCTAGTCCATTTATCTCTAATTTTCAACCCAATTTTCAATGACACTTGTCATTAAATCTTAATTTCATTCATAAAAATTTACACTATCATTTGACTCTTATTTCTATTACTATTCATCAATTATTCTACCACTTGGCATTTTTCCTAGTCCAAAATACCCTTAATTCTAAAAAAATTGTCAAATTTCTTCAAACATTTTAAATCAATAATTTAATTTACCAAATCAAATTTTAAGGTGAAAACATTTACTATACAAATCAAAATCACATCAAAACAATCATTTGTACTTGGAAAGTGTCGAATGAGTGCATGAACAATTCATTGTAATGTCTACAATAATCAAATTCATGTGTGTGTATGCTAACATTATGCATGAGCATGAAATGCACTTTTCTAATCTCTCATTGATTTCTTACATATACCATATTTTAGGGTTCTAACCCTTAGTATAGAAACGGGATGTTACAATTCTCCCCCTTTTAATAAGTTTTGTCCTTGAAATTCTTATCCGATTTATCAGAAAGGCAGGGGTAATGTTTCCTCATATTCTCCTCCATTTCCCATTCACAGCTTCATCACTCGAATAATTTCTTCCTCTTGACTATAGACAATCGAATCAATCAATCTTTCAATTACTTATTTAGATACCACACTATCTTAACTGTTTTCTTAATATATTTCATATTGCTCACAATATCATTTTTGGTATCAATATCACATATATCAGATCATAACAATATTTCCTAAACATATCCGTGTAACACTGTGTGAATCTAAAATATCTATTATTGGTAATACTAACTCATCAATCCATAGTCCTATGCTCACAATAATTTTATATGGACCAAATTTATATCGGGCTTTGTTCCCCCTTTTGCCTAACTTGAGCACACCTTGCTATGGCAATATTCTCATAAATATTTCATCTTTCGCTTAATACCTTATATCTCTTCAATGTTAATACACTTAACTCTTAGGTCTGTCTCACTGTATTCCCTATGTTTGATATTAATCCACCTAACTTGTTTATCTCCTTGAATCACTTAACTCCTATTACAAATTCATTTCACTTATCAATAGTATCTCAAATCAATTCTGGCCTTCAACCATTTTTAGGTCCTCTTCTTTTCAGTATAAAGGTGGACAACTCTTTCTATCATATAATCAAAGCTGTATATTAACCTCATGTTCCTATGAACTTGAAAATATAAGCTTAAAGCATATCTCCAACAGTTAGGATTATTGGCAACTCATACATGCAGTCACTTGCTTCTACATCCTTAGTTGTTAAATGTTATTTCGACGTATTGCTACTATGATGTATAACATATGTTGTTATTTGTGCTTTCTCTAGTAATTTCTTTGCTCAATCATCTTTATCGGGTACACATACTCTTTACTTTAATCACAAGGTATCATTTTTCCTATTCAAACTCTATATTCATATTCATTTTCAATTCCTCAATAAAATTCACAATTTTTAAATCCTCAATTCGGGAATTACTAATACTTTCATATAAAACTAATTTTAAATTTCAATGTAGCTAATAATACTTCATTTTGTTCTAAATTTAACTCAACATTCTATGCTCTTTATTGCATTAGGATTAGTAACCTCAATATATAAATTATGCTACACCGCTATTGAATTTTATGTTCAATGCATCGTACAACACTAGCTTTACTGGGAAATATCAATTGTACAATCATAATCTTTTAGTAACTCTATCCATTGTCTTAGTTTTATATTCAATAGTTTCAAACTCAATAATTACCTCAAACTTAAATGATTTGTATATTTATACATATCCAAAATGTTTCACTGTACATATAATGTCTCTAAACTTTTAAAGTAATTACTATTGCAGTAAGTTCTAAATCATGTATCAAATAATCAACTTTTGGGACTTTAATTGTCTCTATAGATACAAAACGACTTTATTATACTGCAATAGATTGCATCTTAATCTCTGGTACGAAACATCATTGTATACTACAAAATCTCAAAATCCAAACGATATAATTAACATTGGTGTTATAATTCCTCAAAATTTTCTTTACATTAATCAGTCATACAATTTATACGTTTTTCCTCAAACATTTTTGTCAAAGGGCTAAGATCAGTAAAAAAACTCCTTAATAGTCTATGGTAGTATCCAATATAAAGTTAATTTTAGAAAACTCTAGATCTCATATATATTCCTTGGAGTTTCTCACTTCATTTTTACCTCTACTTTCTTTGGGTCTCCCAATATACCATGTTCAGATACTATATGACCCAACATTTTATTTGATAAAGCTAAGATTGACTCTCATTAAACTTGGCATCTAATTGTTTCTCCCTCATGATTTATAAGTTTCACCTCAAATGTTCAAAATATTCTTCTCAAATTTTTGAATACATTTAGTATATTATCTATGATCATAGTCACTAATTGATCCAAGCAAAAATTGGGACAATTTATTCTTCAATACTATAATACTGTCGGGGCCATTTGTTAACTCAAACAAATATTGTCAAAACTCAATGTGCCTATGACTAGTTCTTGTAATTCCTTACGTAACTAATTCATCAATGAGGTAATATTATCTCATGTCATTTCGGTTTCCCAATTGACTTCTTTTCTCGAATGATTTTCTCCATTCATTCAATTCCCTTTGATTTCTCATTGACTTATTCTAATGCCTGTTAATTCATACTGTTTCTCCATACATTTCAATTTATTTACAATCTTAACTTCCTGAGTTGATAACATATTCATCAAATCTAATTTGTATCTTCTGAACACATTTGCATAGAATATAACGTGGACCTAAGTTCTCCTCATGTTAGCAATAGTGTCTCCTCAAATTCAAGAATTCAATCACATAGTTGGATACTTACATTAAAAAAATGCATACACTCTCAGTAGTATATTCTACCTCTTATGCCTGAGTCTCTGTTAGAAATGGGACTCCAATATTCACTTTTGATTAATTACATATTCATTTCTGATTTATTCCTTCATTGATCATTCTTAAAATAAACCATCTACTCTACTTAATCTAATTCGGTGAAATTCTTCTTTGAAAGAAGATTTCTTGCTACTATCATCTATATTGTTCATGTAATCTTTATCAATCAACCATTTTTATCACTGCTTATTAATCATTCTTAGTACCTCAAGAAGATCAATTTCATCTATTCATAATATCTCAATAAGATCAATTTATGTCATAACTTATAAGATCATAATATCCTTTATAACAAGGCTCAGTGAAGCATTAAGCAAATTCATTTACTCTAATACCTTGATATATACCATTAAGATCATTACATCTTATCTAGAGATGTATTTATGACAATTCACCAATTAATAACTTATGCTCAAGATACCTTAATCTCATTTGATTCAGGACAACACTTCTTTTTTTGTGCCTGTCCTTGATCATGGAGACTATGCCACGATCGTGCCCTTCTTCTTTTTCCTCAAATTCATCACACATAGTACATCATTAACCATCTCAATCTATCCCTGATTTTTTGGACCCTAAAAATTTTTTCTTTAAGTTAAGCATGATTTGAAATTGTTTTGACGTTTAGATATATTAAATTTTTAGAGTTATAATTATGTCAAAGTTAGTGGAATTCAAGTGTTAATGTAATAAGGATATTCAAGGGCATTTTTGAGAGATCACTTGAGCATAAAAGAACATAAGCTTATAAGGAAGGGTAAGATGGACTTTTTAGGCTCATTAAGGGTACAAATGGAAAAAGAATACGTTGTCTTGCTTATAAGAGGAGAAAAACGTTAATTGAAGAGGGAGGAGAGTGAAAAAAGAAAATAGGAAAGAAGAAGAGAGGTTTTGGTGAAAAAGAAAAGAAGAGAAATCAAGTTTGATAAGGTAGGTTAGCCATCTTTTCTTCTGGCTTTATTAAAGGAATGGGTTGTATTGAGGATGAAGGAGTTAGAGAGAAAAGAAGTTTGTGTGAGAAGAAGATGGAGTAGGAGAACCTAATTGATTTTAGGGTTTCTAAACTAAGTCTTAGGTTTTCCTAACCTAGATGGACCATGGGTAGGTTAGATTTGAGTTGAATTCGTGTTTGTTGAAATTTTGTGATTTTTGAAGTTTATGAATTTTTATTGGAATGTTGTTTTGAATGGAATCTTGGCTGTTTTAGGAAACCATGGGAATCCTACCTAAGAGCAAGGGGAAAGGCAAGCTTGACTTGGATTTTCGCAAACTAATTACGTGGGTAACATATTTATGGTTATAGTGTAATTGGAAAAATTCTTGCCTATGTGCGTATGTTGAAATTGATTTGTTTGAAATTGACTTATTTGTAAATGTTGAAAATACATGATGAAATATGACTATGTTATACCTCAAAAAAGGTCATGGCATTTTGTATTAAATGAAAGAAGACAAAGCATAAAAGTATGAGCATATGAGAAAACGATTAGGTACTTTTGTTTGCGCAAGAGTGGAACCATTCTGTTCGTCACGTGCACGTTGAAAAGAGTCTTCTCTCGGCTGCTTGCTTGTGGCATATGAGCTTCGAAATTGGACTTATTCTGTTCATGGGGTAAACTTCGGTTTCTCCATTCTATTTCTATGGAACTCTCGAGCTATTTGTTGTGCATTGCATCTTTAATTTGTCATGTATGATGCATTTGAGTTTTATGTGCTATGGGTGTTAAACTAAATTGAAGAATGCTTGAATTACTGAATACACACACACACACATACACACACATATATATACATATGCTTGAATTTATGTTCAACTGCCTATGGCTATAAATATGTTAGTCACTGAGCCGTATATCTCACCCCCAATACTCCCTCCTCAGGTGCAAAACGAGAAGGTTAACAATCCTTGCAAGGCTTCGAAAACTCCAAGATATTAGAAACTTTTGTAACTAAATTAGTTCAATCACTTTTGGATAGCCTCATAAGCATGTTAAACATTGAGCATTCTATATGTAACACCTCACTTCCGCATGGCCCGAACCCAACATCGATGGCGATATCCGAGCCTGTGCCCTGCGAGGGTGGCATGCTACATCACTTAGTTCGTCAAAAACTCAGTATAAAACTTTTTTTTTCAAGCGTACGTGAAAATCAATAATCGTAAATTGGGGCCCACTTTTATTCAGAAACATTTTCATTTACAGTAGTTGCCAATTTT
>JANIPM010422836.1:0-11048 GCA_027478405.1 Erythroxylum cassinoides | reverse complement strand
TTCAATATGCATTTGGGTTGAATTTCTATTTCTATTTTGTTTTCTTTCTATAGTTGGGACCTTCCTAGGATACCTTGTGGGTAACAAAAAAAATCAAAATCAAAATCAATATGCATTCTTTTTATAAATTATGAAAATTAAAAAAACTAAAAACAAAATAGAAATAGAAATTCAACCCAAATGTATATTTTTATTGAATTTAAAAACAAAAATAAAAATAAAAACTCCATTAAAAACGAACAATCCATAAATTATTAAAACGAGATGAAGTATTGAAGTTGGTTTGCAACCACAATCACATAATATGTATACGTTTGTGCATTTCACGAGGTGATTAGTACAACTAAAAACACAGGAAGACTTCGGAAGCCAATTGGCAATATTTAGCTATTTGGTTGGCTTTGAGTTAAAAGTCTAAAATCACTGCACCTGGAGATGGAAAAAGTAGCAGTGACACTACTGTTGAGTTTTTAATCTTTTAAAAAATAGGATCCGTTTATATCAAATCATCAAGGATCAAATAAAAGCAAAAGCATACCTAAATTCAATATAAAATTTACATTGGAATCTTGCAGTTTGTCTTTCAAGTTAGAACGTAGCCTTTTTTAATGTTTTCTCTAACTCTTTATTTTCTATTAGATGATAAGATGTCATAAAAGAATTATACGTATGTTTAATTTAGAAATCATAACTGTTTATATTAGGGTAAAACCCTAATTTAATTTCTTTAATTTATAGTTTGACCATCATAAAACTATAAATTATAAACTCGGTCTCTACACATATAAAGCCTACACTTAAAATAGATACTTAAAGCTTAAAATATCATAAATATATTAGACCACTTTAATTAATTGGGCTCAACTTTATATAATAGCCTTTGTATACAATTATATATATAAAAGCCCATGTGTTTGATTAAAAAATCATTACAATCTCCCACTTGGGCTATATGTGTTACCTTAAAATTATGTATTAACCTTGTGAGTACTTAGAATTTTGCTATTATTATTATATGCATCCCCAGACAATCTAATTCATCAATCATACCAATATAGGAACAAAGCGTCTTTTGCTACAATTAATGTAACTAGAACCATAAATGGTCACATATGCTGATATAACCAAATAACATAGATCAAGCGTGAATGTATAGCATGGAAATTATAAGCAGCGTGATCTTAGCATGCTTATTTCCAATTGGTCCAACCTTTAGTAAGATCAATTTTAAATAACTTCATAAACAAAATAAACCAAATATCTTAAAGCTGAAATAGCCTTGAACAACTTAACCAAAATGACAGTGAAAAAAAGTCTAATATGAAAAGCATCTACAATACAAGCTCCCGCTGAAACTATTTATCCTAAAAAGATGCAACACCTATATGAGCAGTGTGCTCATGAAAGACTTTGAGTGACACTCCTTTAATAAGCAGATTCACAATCATGGAGTTTGATCTAATGCGTTGTATAAATAACTATCCACTCTGAACTCTCTCTTTAACAATTAGGAATTTAATGTCGATGTGCTTCGACTTTGTCGAGTTCCTGTTGTTATTGGAATATAGCAATGCAGAGTTATTGTCACAAAATAACTTGAGTGGTCTTTCAATAAGTCCATAATGTGCAGCCCCGTGACAAAGTTTCACAATCATATCCCGTTATTGGATGCCTCATAACACGTTATAAACTCCGTTGCTATGGTGGAAGAAACTATAAATGTCTGCTTAGCACTCTTCTAAGAAATAGCTCCTCCAGCAAGTAGGTAGATATAGCTCGAATTGAATCTCCTACTATCTTGGCATCCAACAAATCAGAATCAAAATAACCAATGATCTCCATCTTATCTGATTTTCTGTATGTGAGCATATAATCTTTCGTTCTTTATAAGTACCGCATGACCCGTTTGGCTGCTTTCTAGTGATCCAATCCTGGGTTACTTAAATTTCTCCCTAGCATTCTAACAATGTACGCAATATCCAAACGCGTACAAACCTGAGCCTACATTAGACTTCCTATAGTCGAAGTATAAAGAATCTTCTGCATTTCCTTAACTTCAAAGTCATTATTGGGGCATTGACTTAAACTAATCTTATCTCCCTTAGACATAGTGTTATCACCTGGTTTACAATCTTGCATGCCAAATCTTTTAAGTAACTTTTAAATATAGCTCTTTTGTGATAATTCAAGAATACCTCGAGAGCGTTCCCGATATTTCTAAATCCCTAAAAAAAGAGACGTCATCAAGATCTTTCATTTCAAATTTCTTTGACAGAAATCTCTTAGTTTCGTGCAATAAGCCTATATTATTAATGGCAAGCAATATGTCATCGACATATAAAACTAGAAAAATATACTTACTCCCACTAAACTTATGGTATATACAATCATCAGCCAAGTTCATCTCAACACTAAACGAGATGACAACTTAGTGACAATTGTAATACTATTGGCGAGCCTGCTTGAGCCTATAGATGGATTTCTTTAGTTTGCAAACCATTTGTTTTGAATCTCCTAACACAAAATGTTTTGGCTGCACCATATAAATCGTCTCATCAATGTCACCATTAAGAAACATTGTCTTAACGTCTATATGATAAAACTCAAAATCAAAATGTGTCACTGATGCCATTATTATCCGAAAAGAGTCATTCGAAGAAATCAGAGGGCAAGTCTCTTTATAATCAATGCCTTCTTTGTAAAGTCATTTGCGACAAGACGAACCTTATACCTTTCTACATTGCCTTTTAAATCTTTCTTAGTCTTAAATATCCATTTGCAACCAATAGGTTCCGCACCTTTAGCCAATGGTACAAAGTCCTAAACATCATTGTCCTTTATGGACTTTATCTCTTCATTCATAGCATCAATCCACTTTTGAGAGATAGAACTTTCCATTGCTTGACGGAAGATGATTGAATCATCTTCTACCATACCAATGTCAACTTCATGTTCTTGAAAAAATACAACATAATCATTTGGAATTGCACTTCTGCTCTCTCTAATGGATCTCCTTAATGGCATAGGCTCTTGAGGTTATAAAGTTTGTTCTTCTAAAACAAGTTGTTAAACTTGGGAAGAAGTTTCCATGACATTGTTTTAATCCAAAATTGCTTCTTAAACAATGTCAAGAATGGAAACCTGACCCTAATCATTGTCAACAACAATTAGAGGAATTTCAACATGTTTCTCTTCAAAAACAAAGTCCTTAATCATTTCTCCCCTTGCAAACTCATCATCCTCAAAAACTTGGGCATTTCCTATCTCAAAAATTGCCTTAATAGTCGGATCATAAAACTTGTAACTCCTGGATCTTTTAGAATATCCAATAAAGTAACAACTGATAGACCATGAGTCTAGTTTCTTTTCATTTGGCCTATAAGGCTTTGCCTCAGCTAGACATCCCCAAATGTGTAAGTGCTTTAAACTAAGCTTTTTGCCCGTCCAAAGTTCATAAAGGGGCTTATCAGTTGCTTTAGTTGGAACTCTATTGAGTATATATGCTGCGGTCTTTAGTGCTTCTCCCTAGAGTGATTCTGGAAAGGTAGAATGACTAATCATACTCCTTATCATATCCTTAAGTGTTCTGTTTCATCTTTCAGCAACACTATTCATGCTAGGCAAACCTGGCATAGTGTACTGTGGGACGATACCGCATTCCTCTAGGAATTTAGCAAATGGTCTTGGATGTTGTTCACCTGATCTGTCATATCTACCGTAGTACTCCCCACCACGGTCAGATCTGACATTTTTAATCCTTTTCTTGAGTTGGTTCTCAACTTTAGCTTTAAAGTTTTTGAACATGTCCAAAGACTATGATTTCTCATGGATGAGATAAAGGTAACCATATCGTGAGAAGTCGTTTATGAACGTTATAAAATACAGTTGACCATTCCAAGACGCCGTAGGGAATGGTCTACATATATTTGCATGGCTAAGTTCTAACACATCTGAAGCCCTATTGGCACCCAATCTCCTGACATTTGTTTGTTTCCTCTTAATGCAATTAACACAAGTAGTAAAATCTGTAAAATCAAAGGGATCGAGAATTTCTTTAGACATAAGTCTCTCAATTCTCCTTTTGGATATGTGACCTAATCTCTTGTGCCACAACGAGACGGAATTCTCTCCAGTTAATTTACGTTTAAACTTTGTGTACCTACATGTAAGGCTTCATTAAATGAAGCACTAGTATGAAGCATATATAGATTATCATAACTTGATAAAGAGCCAGCACCAACCAAATCTAAATTTTAAAAGGGACTAAATATTCCATCTCCAAATGAACAACAATAACTAGATTTATCCAAAGCAGAAATAAAAATCAAATTCCTTCTAAAAGACGGTATAATGAAAGTCTCAACTAAATTCAAATAAAATCCAGTTCTTAACAATAATCTAAAAGTTCCTATTGCTTCAACTTCTACCGACTTGTCATCTCCTATATAGATGTATCTTTCACCATCACTTGATTTTCGGCAACCCTGCATAGACACACTGATGTGAATTGTTCCACTAGAATCTAACCACCATGTATATCTAGGTATCGAAGTCAAATTAACCTCAGAACAAACCAAAATAAGAAGCATACCTTTCTTTGCATGCCATACGCAATAATTGGCACACTACTTCTTTGCATGACCTTCAGCTCCATAGAAGAAACAACCTTTTGGATTTTCTTCCTTTTGTTGTTTCTATTGTGTTGCCGGAATCGTAACTTCCTTAGTTTTCTTTCCTTTATTCCTTTTGTCCTTAGATGTTGTGGCTAAGTGAGCGCTTTCTACCTTATCATGCTTCAACCTTTCTTCTTCTTGGACATAATGTGAGATAAGCTTATTAAGAGACCATGTCTCTTTTTGACAGTTATAGCTCACCTTGAATTGATTGTATTGTGTCGGAAGAGATGTCAAAACTAGATGCACTAACAAGTCTTCAGACAATTCCAACTTAAGTGCTTTTAATTTTAAAGCAATGTGAGACATTTCCATAATGTACTCTCTTATATTTCCTTTTCCTACATACCTCATCGAGTTAAGCTTTGCTAAAATGTACTTGTTTTAACCTTTTCATTTTTGGCAATCTTTTCTCAAGATCCTTAAGGAAACCCTTGCCTCGAAAAGCTTCTGGAATGTCACGTTTCATGATCATCAAGCTCATACGATTCTTCCTTTCCCACTTTTCCATCTCTCTCTTTTAATCAGAGGTACTCTCACCAGTAAGTGGATCAGGTTAATCGACTTGTAAAGCAAGATCCAAGTCCATGACTCTGAGAACAATCAAAATGTTCTCCTTCCATGACTTAAAATTGGCGTCATTAAGTATAGGAATTGAATTAACACTAGCAGAGATATTTGCATCAGAACCAGGAACTGAATAGAGAACAAAATAAACAAAATCTAATTACTCATATAAGAACACTATAATATGTCAAATTAATTATATACAGATAATGGTAGGGCCCCATCATAAGATACCTTGCACAATATTAATATTTAGTCTTTGGACAGAAATACTAACTTGTAAGTGGTACCTTGGTGTAGTGATCAAACACCAGCAATAAGGCATGTCAAACAATAAACCTTTCTTTGGACCGATTTAATATTCACATATTATACTGAATAATGGTCATACATTTACCACCACAAGTGTATAAGCAATTTAGGCCAAATATTAACTTTCCTTTGGGCTAATCCATATTCGCATGAATAACATACACAAAACTTTTTAACATTCAAAGTTAAATTAATTTTCACAAAAGAGGTTGCCTTGGTAACATGTTGCTTCAATTAATTTAATTTCAAATGCTCTATATTTCTTTAAAATATCAAAATATGAAATTAAAATATCAAAATTTGCATAAGCTGTATGAAAGCGTCATAGCTCCAATTTCTTGATGCTACAACACTGACAATCCTATCATCTCAAATTGAGAATTGTGTCAAAAATTTTACAAATCAAACCAGAAATTATAAATTTTGACCCGAAAACTCATAATATTAATCCATAACATGCATACCAACAAGTATAAATTTAAAACTTTCTAAGATTCTAAAACTTTAGGGTTATTTCTTCTCTGAATCCATTGGTCAATATAAAAACAAACATCGTGACTTTATTAACAAAACATAAAGAGCCGTATCTTTATTGGTTATTGAATAAAGATGAAGGGATTTTGAAAGCAACCTAAACATCCAATGGTTAAACAATAACGCCTTTATACAATGGTTAACTCTGGTCTTTATCCAATCGGCAAAGCTTCCAACAGGCCATGATAAAGATGAAATCTTTTGAAAATAACTAGAAAACAATTTTTTAACACAACTTATTGACATTTGTTTCGTTGATTTCGTTTCTTCATCGAACAGGAGAACCAAAACAAATGCCTTATCCATCGACATCATCAATCGAAATTTGCCAAATTAGAAAAAAAAACTTCACCTTATACATTCACCAAAGCCATAAAAAATCAGGAAAACAAATAATTAACAAATTCTTAATGATCTAATATGAATTGCTTTGATACCACTTGTTGGGTTTTAATCCCTTTAAAAAACAGGATTCGTTCATATCAAATCATCAAGAATTAAATAAAAGTGGAAGCATACCTGAATCTATTGTGAAATTTGCATTGGAGCCTTGCAATTTGTCTTTTAAATTAGAACATAGCCTTTGTCAGAGTTTTCCCTAACTCTCTGTTTTCTATCTGATGATCGGATTTCAGCAAAGAATTATGTGTATGTTTAATTTGGAAACCATAACCATTTATAATAAGGTAAAACCCTAATCTAATTTCTCGATTTTTTAGTTTGGCCTATATAAAACTAGAAATTATAAACCTAGTCTCTACACATGTAAAGCCCACACTTAAAATAGATGTATGAAGTCTAAAATATCATAAACATATTAGACCACTTTAATTAATTGGGCTCAACTTTATATAATAGCCTTTATATACAATTATACACATATAAGCCCACATGTTTGATTAAAAAATCCTTACAACTACAACTTCAAAAATGTTGTTATTTGTCTTAAAATTTGGTGGATTCGAATGGTGACCTGATTTGATAAGCTCACGGTGCGATCCGAATTGGCAAAAAATGAAAATCAAGGTTGGAAACGAAGGGCTTGGGCCGGTATGGATCTGTTTCAATAAGAAAATAAAAACCTGGTTGTAAAAGGAATCTATCTGTATCGTTTTTCTTCATAGTGAAGAATCTCTCTCTGCTCTTGCACGAGGACGCAGGCATTATTGGTTGAGCCTTGTTAAACCTTTGTGACGTTTTCTTTATTTTCAGTATTTTTGTGATTGTGTGCGTGATTATTATTGCGATTCGTCAGTACAATTGGCATCACAGCTTAGGGTCCTCTGCGCATAATCTAGGGTTAAGATGGTATCTTCATCTTCTGCAAAGTACAAAGTAGAGAAGTTTGATGGAGGATCTAGTTTCAGTATTTGGAAGATTATGATGAGATCGTCCCTAGTTTTATAAGAATTATGGAAGGCGATTGATGAGGATTTTCCTGAAGGTATGAGGGAATCAGATAAGTCAGATTTAAAGGAGAGGGCGTTAAGTGCGATTTTCATAAGTGTTACCGACAGTGCTTTCGTGAGATCGCTACTGAAGATTCTACAAGGAAGGCGTGGAAGAAGATGGAGGAGCTGTATTTTGCGAAATCGCTAACAAACCACCTCTACCTGAGAAAGAGGTTGTATAATCTTCGAATGAATGAAGGTGCACTCATTAAATCTCATTTTGATGAGTTCAATTTGATAATTATGGACCTTAAGAGTATAGATATCGCAATTGATAATGAAGATCAAGCTTTGATTATGTTATGCTCGTTACCACTATCCTATGAGACATTTGTTGATACACTGTTATATGGGAAAGATAGTATTTCGCTGGATGACGTCAGTAATGCTCTGAAGTCTAAAGAGTTGAAAAAGAGCTTTCTAAAAAATAGAACCAAAGTTGAGAGTTTAGTGAGTAGGGGAAGAACACAAACGAAAGATTCTTTTAGGAAGAAGTCTAAGGCTAGATCGAAGTCTAGAGCAAAGAAGCTAAACTGTTTCGAGTGTGGAGAGCAGGGTCACTTTAGGAGAGACTGTCTTAAGTTGAAAGAGAAGAAGGGGAGGCAGAAGGAGGAGAATTATGCTAATATTGTTGAAACTCATGGTTCTAATGACAGTGACAATGCAGGAGAGGTGTTATATGTGAGTTCAAGCCATGGGCAAAATTCCTAGGTTCTTGATTCTGGTGCAACTTTCCAAATGTGTCATCACAAGCAATGGTTTGCTACATACAAACAGATGAGTGGGACTGTTTATTTGGGTAATTATAATCCATTACCGATAGAGGGGATTGGCTACATCAGATTAAAAATGTTTGATGGTGTTGTTAGAAGTATTGAGTGTTGGTATGTTCCTCAGATGAAGAGAAATCTGATTTCTCTTTCAACTCTGGATGATCAAGGGTTCAAGTTCCATTCAGAAAATGGAACTCTTACAGTGTGCAAAGGCTCTAGCTCTATGGTACTCATAAAGGGTTAGCTGGAATCTAGACTATATTTGCTTCAGGGCAGTGTGGTTGAAGGGGAATCTGCTATAGCTTCAGGTAGCAGTGATCAGAATCAGTTTTAACTATGGCATTTGCGTCTTGGTCACATGAGTGACAAGGGATTGTTTGTTTTGAGCAAGTAGAATTTGTTGGAAGGGTACAACAATGAAGTCTTAGACTTTTGTGAGCATTGTGTGTTTGGCAAACAGACTAGGGTGAAGTTCAACAAGAAGGCAATGCATAAGACCAAGGATAAGCTGGATTACATACATTCAAATTTGTAGGGGGTCGAACAGAATTCCTTCAAAGAGTAGTGCCAGGTACTTTATGACTTTGATTGATGATTACTCTAGAATGGTGTGGGTGTATTTCCTAAAAAGAAAAGGTGAGGCATTTTCAATATTTGTTAAATGGAAGATGATGGTTGAAAGGCAGACAGAAAGAAAAGTGAAGTGTCTTCGGACTGACAATGGGTTAGAATTTTGCAATTTCAAGTTCAATGACTTCTACAGCAAGGATGACATAGTGAGACACCTCACTTATGTAGGCACACCATAACATAATGGTGTTACAGAACGGATGAATAGAACACTTTATGACCGAGCACGAAGCATGCTCTCACTTTTAGGTATGAGCAAAGATTTTTGGACTGAAGCAATCAATACAGCTTGCTATTTGGTCAATAGATCTCCATCTACAGCTATTGAGTTCAAAACTCCTTTTGAGGTATGGTTCGATTCACCTGCTGATTACTCTAATTTGAGAGTATTTGGTTGTCCTGCATATGTTCATGTGAGAGATGGTAAGCTTGGGCCGAGGGTAAAGAAATGCATATTTCTAGGATATGCATCTGGAGTGAAAGGTTACAGGATGTGGTACACACATCAGAATTCTCCAAGTTTTATTATCAGCAGAGATGTGACATTCAATGAGTCTGCCTCACTAGATCGTCTGAAGGAGAAGACAATAGCAAGAACAGATCACGGTGTTAGAGATTAAATGGAGCTTGAGGTTGGAACTCCACTAGCTCAGTCTAGTAATTTAAGAGTGGAGGAGGTGCAAGATCTTGATGTTCCTTATGCACTTGCGCAATAGCAACCGTATAGCATTGCAATAGGCAGAGAGAGGAGACAAATCAGACCACCATAGAGGTATGCAAATGTAGCTGATGGAAATCTTGCTAGATATGCAAACCTTGTAGCTTTTGCTTTATCAGTTGCAGAGACAGTTGATGTGTAGGAGCCAGACTTGGAAGGTTGTTTCATTGCCAAAGGGACAGAAGGTAATAGGTTACAAATGGGTTTTCAAAAGGAAAGAGAGCAATCCGGGGGTTGAAGCACCTAGATACAAGACAAGATTAGTGGCTAAGGGTTTTACTCAGAAGGAGGGGACATATTATAATGAAGTGTTTTCCCCAGTCATGAAACACAGTTCTATTAGGGTTTTGTTAGCTATAGTGACTCTTCACGACTTAGAGTTTGAGTAGTTAGATGTGAAAACTGCATTCCTGCATGGTGAGTTAGGGGAGCAGATTTATATGAGTCAGCTTGAAGGTTTTGTTGGTCTAGGTATGGAAAATCATGTTTGATTGCTTCAGAAATCCTTGTATGGTTTGAAATAGTCCCCTAGGTAGTAGTATAAGAGGTTTGATACTTTCATGATTCATAATGGCTTTACACGAAGTGCATATGATAGTTACGTGTATCATAAGAAGCTTGCAGAAGATTCTTTTGTGTATTTTCAATTGTATGTGGATGACATGCTTATTGATGCTAAAAGCATGTCACAAATTGTTTTGTTGAAGAAGTAGTTAGGTGAAGAGTTTGAGATGAAGGATTTGGGTATAACAAAGAAGATCTTAGGGATGGAAATAACACGGGATAGAAGTGTTGGATCGCCTATGGCCTTGGTATTCACAATACGCAGCGAAATGGACCATGTTACACAACAAGATGTATAACCGAAAATTATAACATGTACGAAATTACCTCTTGACATGGATTGGTATTTGTTTCTTTTCAGATTTATAGACGCTGCAGTGCGCGAACGTCTTCCATCGGTATCCACACGAGGATGAACGATCCAGGTAGCGGCTAATGTGTGCTAGTACGTTCTAAAACTCTTTTGAACGCCGCACAATTTTTCTCTCGGAAGAAGAACGAAGGTGGCTGGGGTTTTCATCTCACCTCTAATGGGACATAAGTTTCTCTATTTATAGAGAAACCCTAATTCATATTCCTATTAGGAATAAGAACATCATAATCCTAAATCCAATAGAATTATTGAAGCCCAATAAGTTTCAGCCCATATTATATTTCATATAATAAAAGCTCGACAACTTAATTCAATATAGTCCAATAAATATATCCACATATATTTATTCAATGCCCAATATCATAATCCTAAACCTATTAGAATTATTGAAGCCCAATAAGTTTCAGCCCATATTATATCTCATATAATAAAAGCCCGACAACTTAATTCAAT
>JANIPM010422796.1:0-11052 GCA_027478405.1 Erythroxylum cassinoides | reverse complement strand
ACTACCTAATTGAATCTAAAGATCATATCCTAGGTTATTCGGTAGTTAGGTTTAATTAGCAATTTTATCTTGATTAAACACTACCTAAGGAAAAACTTGGGTTAATTATTAACCCATGATTAATAGTTGCTAGGAGATGTTTGAGAACAACAAATCAATGAACATATTTAATTAGGGTGAAGGCCAAGATTGAACCAAAGAACCGGGTCTTTATCGAATTTTTCACTTTAATCAATTTTCGCATATTTTCCTTAATTTGTTTTTGTTAGTCTAGTTTCATTTTATTTTCTTATTTCTAAAACTAAAACCCCCTAAACCTAAACACCAATTAATTTCATTTCAACAACTTTACAGATGCTATCTGTGAGATCGATCTAGACTCACCACTGTTATAGTAATATTCTAGTTTTTATTTTGACTACCATTACGATGCGCTTTCAATAATCCACGACCAACAAAATATAAACAAAACCAAAAGTAGAAGGAAATGGTCCCATAAAATCGATGCCCCATACATAAGATAAATTACTTTGTTTCTGTCATAGTTCACATACTTTACATAACAAATAGGAATCTTGAAACATATTTGGCCAATAAAAACCAAATTCAAGTATTTTCCTAGTAGTTCTATTAGGCCCAAATTTGGCCACCACAAGCATAAGAATGGCAAATTTTCAAAATTAATTCATATTCATGTTCAAGCACACATCTCCTAATCACTTGATCAGAAAAACACTTTTATAATTGAGGATCATCATAGATACAATATTTCGACTCACTCCTTATTCTATTTCATTTAGATTTACTCAAATCATTAGGTATCGAATGGTTCACTAAATAGTTTACAATAACAGCATACCATGGAACCTTACCTTAAAGAGTTAGTAATTGCTTATACAAAAACAACTCATGCAATGGTATTGAATCCTCTTCCTACACAACTTGACTCAAGTGGTCTGCGACTAAATTATCTACACCTTTCATGTATTTAATCTCCCAATCAAACTCTTAGAGTAGGAGAATCCATCTAATAAGCCTTGACTTTTCTTCCTTCTTTGATAAAAGATACCTTAATGCTACATGATCAAAATAAACAATCACTTTAGAACCAAGCAAATAAGGTATAAATTTATTTAAAGCAAAAACAATAGCTAAAAGCTCCTTTTATGTGGTGGAGTGGTTGCACTGTGCTAGATTGAGAGTTCTTGAAGCGTAGTAAATTACATGAGTCATCTTGCCACATTTTTTACTAAGGACAACACCCACAACAAAATTGCTTGCATCACACATAATCTCAAATGGCTGACTTTAGTTAGGGGGTTAAATGATTGGTGCCGAAGTTAAAACCTCTTTCACCTTATCAAATGCTTGCTTGCATCCCTCATCAAACTCAAATGGCACGTCCTTTGGTAACAAATGACAGAGACTTATTGAGACCTTACTGAAGTCCCTGATAAACCTGCGATAAAAACCTACATGTTCAAGAAAAAAAGAACCTCTCACACATTTATGGGGTAGGGTAAGTTTTGCATAATTTCTACCTTAGCTTTGTCGAGCTCAATACCTCTAGATAAGATTACATATCCTAAAACTATCCCTTGTTCAACTATAAAATGACATTTTTAGAATTTAGAACAAGATTAATTTTGATGCATCGTTCAAGTAAACAATTTAAATTATCCAAGCATGCACCAAACGAATCCCTATAGATAGTAAAATCATCCATAAAGACCTCAATAAGGTGCTCCACATACACGGAGAAAATACTTACCATGCATCTTTGAAAGGTGGCTGGGCCATTGCAAAGTCTAAATAGCATCCTTCTATAGGCAAATGTACCAAATGGGCATGTGAAGGTTGTTTTCTCCTGATCCTCTGAAGCTATCACAATTTGTTTATAACCTGAATACCTATTAAGAAAATAGTAGTGAGATCATCCTGCAAGTCATTCAAGCATCTAATCAACGAATAGGAGTGGAAAGTGATTGTAACACCCCTTATACAGAACCTACAATCATCTATACACATAGCAACCAAATTCTTGTACATGTATTCAAGGTATACAATTCTATTCAATGCTATGCATATACACATTACAAAACTCACCAATGCTTAACATTATCATTTAACAGTAGTAATACATCTTTACATTTACATGGCAATCCAAAAGAAAAAAAATACAATTTTTCTTTTTTCATTACATATGCAATCATCTGTAACTAAAAACACATTCCAAAAGTACTTTTTCTTCTATCTGTTGGCCTTGGTCCCTGCAGATGTTCCTTGTAGCTCACTCCTATGACTTGGACCTACATGGATTAACACCCACCCATGCTAAGCTTAAAAGTTTAGTGGTTTTAGATGACCACTCGTAACAGTCATCTGCCAAACACACACATTCATAATATCACAACTCATGTACCATAAATTCACATTCATGAACCAAACAATGATATTCAACGCTCATGTAAACAATGATGGCATATTTAAGAAAATTACATAATGCAAATATGCTTTTAATTTACATTAAGTAATTACCTCATCATTCTATACTTTGATTGTTGTTAATTAAGCACATTATTAAAAAAATTTTGAATTTTAATAAATAACTAATTTGCCCCTCCTCTTGGGTACCATTAGGGACTAACATATTTTTACAAAGGTTATCCGTCTCCTTGAAATAAGAATTATTGTGGAATTTCACGATGAGTTTTGGGAGTGGACATAGGTAAGGGTTGTTTATTGAACCACAATAAATTAGTTTACATTCTCACTTCCTTATCCTCTTTAAATTATTATTTAATTGTTTGATTGATTTATGTTAATCAATTTATTTATCTTTATATATATATATATATTGATTATTATTAAAATGAGATTAATGATTAGAAATTTTCATTAAATTTTATAAACACCCAATTCCTCCCCCTCTCCCCATTTTAGGTGCCATTAGGGACTAACACTCTTTTTTTTTAGATAAACAACACAAGTCTATATTGATCTGATGTATGTCAATTACTCCATAAAATAGATTTTTTGGGTAAATAAAAATGACCAACACAGGTACAAGACAAGTTTGTATTTTATGCTCGACTTTCTACCTTTTAATATAAAAGTTATTGCCAATATAGTCCACAAGACCTTATTGTTCCTATATGTTTAAATACAAGACTATGTTGGGACTTGTTCCTATAGGATAATTGGGGAAGGATTCAATCTTATGCATAGTGGAATAATTATGAAACCATTTCATCTGATTTCTCAAAAGCCAAGATCACTTAAAATTCTATAACATGAAAAACATAATAAATCATGAATCTTAATTCGTACCTTTGGCAAAACTTGATCATTTTCTTGTTGTTTCTCCCAAATCATTTTTAAAATTGGCTCACCTTAACCACTATAGTTGTATAAGTGCCTAGCCTCTAATGGTATCTATAAAATGAGTTGAGAGAACTCTATAACTATTATAGAGAAGTTAGGCAAAAAGTACTAACTCCCGTAGAGCTTAAGTCTAATTATAATAGGTCTTAAACCTTTTAATAATTTAATTGAAATAAAATTCTAATTTTAATTAAAATTTTATTATAGTTTCAACTAATTCTAATTAAATACCGACAACGCTCAAATAAAATCTAATACTTCATATTGATCTTTATTTATTAAATATCTTATATTTAATCATAAGGTTTGTTAAACTTTACAAGCAATTCTAACTTGATTAAAACATTTTTTATCTCTTCAAACCATTTTTCGTATGTGACCCAATAGGTTCTTAAATATGTCGACAATAGATATAAATTATAATCCTAAATCAAATTTGTATTATATAAATTAAATTCATTTAATTTATCTTTAATTCTCTAATTAAACAAGTTATATCCATAAATCAAGATTGGCATCTAACAACACATTAAAATCACCCAAATATTCAAGAATGTCAAACTGATTTTGACTAATCTTTTCATGTATGATTTTTTCATATAATTCAAATCTCATCATATAATTTTTAGATTAGACATATTGTATACAATTAATGTCTACTCTATTTGAGTCCAATCATATTAGTTCTCCACTATTAGTATTTGATTCTATTAATGACATTTGTAAAATATTTTACAAAGTATTATTCCACCTTGGCTAAGTATTTCCCAAATCAATACTAATTGAGAACAACAAAACATTCTTTCTAATCACTTTAAGGTGATGAATCTTATATTGATCACACAACTATCTTCATATAATTCATGCTACATTCATTGACTATCTATTGAGCTAACTTTGACTAGGATAGGGCATAAGTAGTATCAAAACACATCAATTCTTACAAGTGATACTTTATTGATCTCAAATTAAATGATCAATTACACAATCATCACAATGCAATTTTTTTATAGATATACAAGTAATGTTCCAATGGAATTCTCACATAGTGTTAGTTCAATGAACTTATTCTCTAATAAGCACCCTTTGACATTTGCTTAAGTATCTTGATACTTTAGTCTATGAGATTGATGTATTCCTTCATAAGGAAAAATATAATACATGTTAGCCTTTTTACGCTTTATTAATGTCGAATCTTAATAAAACAATAACTAGGAACAATTTAGGGATAATACATAAATGTAATATGAATATCATAATTATGATTTCTTCGTAATTTCATTTGCAATGTATATTTATCCCAAAGACTTTATCATATACATCTAAATATGTAAAAGATAAAGAATACCTATAAATAATTTTGTTACTTGAATATAATCAATCGATTTGTTATAAGGAATAAAAAACAATTCCTTCATGTGGATAGTTGTCAAAGAATTATAATACATCATAATTGAATATAAGGGCCACATAACTATTTTTGTTGTGTTCCTTTAAGTTCCAAGTTATCAAAGCAACATAATAAACTAGTAAACTACACTGGGTTGAAGACAAGTCCTTATAGGTACAGTGTTAATGAACAAGAGTCATTTTCATTAGTATGGGTATGTGCGGCTATATTTAACTCATGTTCCTACAAAATCACTTTAAAACTTCTCCTAGTTGGTTCCAACTTGACCGAATTCATTCCTTCATTATTGGAGAGCTCAAAGAAGGCTTGTAAGCAAAATATAAACCATATTAAGTCAAATCCTATAGAAATCCTTAAAACACAAGTTAAATCCTTTTAAAATCAAACTAAAGCATTAGAGTAATTAGTAGTCATCACTCTTCTTAGATGATAATGAGGCCTAACAAATGAATTAGTATAAAATATGTTTTTCGGATGAAAATCTATCCTTTATTGATTTAGAACATGTGTCTTTTACTTGTACAGTGGCCTATAATTATTGAGAGTTTATTTCAAGCCATTTGATAACAAAAAGGTCTATACGAATGAGAAAAATGTTGCATGCTCTTTTGATATGTTTTTGAATAAAAATTGTGCTTATTTTTGCCTTATAAACTGAGTTTTAAAGGTCTAGAATATGAACCATATGTAAATGCATAGAATTCCTTTTTAGCACGAGACCTAGAAGATGATGTATTAACATTGAAATTTTCATGCCTAGAATTGATTTCTCTATGCTTATGTGATAACGTAGGTAATAAATCATCATTATAAACATGATTTCCTTTCAATAATAAAAGTCATGGCATTGGATGATGCACTTCTATAATTGTACCTAATCTTATGCCCATCATATAATCTCTTTTAATCTCTAAGCATGCTATTCAATTTTTTGCACCATAAAGTAAATAGAGACAATAACTTTTTGAGAATATTGATATCATTTTAACATCTCATTATCTTGTAACAAATTATGCTCATTGTCATTAGCAATAACCACATTCTTAGATTCTATCATGTGATGCATATAATATTTCAATTTCTCATTCTCAATAATGCACACATATAAGAGCTTTAAATTCTCTCTATGATTTGAATATAATTTCTTACTTTTCAAACTCATGACCTCTAGGCGTTTACTAACTTAACATATGAAAGATCAACATCGCAATCATCATTATCATTGTAAGAATTTTAGGAAGAGGGTACTATTACTTGCTATAAGGCACATATTTGCACCATATTTTTGGATTCCTCACTTTCCTTACTAATAGTGTCATCTCATGTGGCTTTACGTGATTTCTTCTTTTTTTTCAATTGTTTGTTCTTATTCAACTTTAAGAACACCATGAAGTGAATATATACATAATATTATATATATATATATATATATTAGAAATTGATTTAATTTTATTAACATAAATAGCTTATATTGATGCATTAACAAGCTTAATTTTCACTCTTTTACTTGAGCAATGCCTTTACGTGTGATTTCAAGTATGTTTTATATCTTGTGGTAGATTCATAAGTAGACACCCTATTGAATTCATTTATATCAATAGCTCACAACCAAATATGGACCACATTGCTATTTAACACAAAGAGTATTTTATTGTTATTGCTTCATTCATTTATATCATTTAGTACTTTATTCTTCATTTTATCTACAATTATAGATCTCATTCATATATAAGGACCATTTTCTACTACAACTCCTTAATGATTAACTCCTTTGGATAAAAGAAAGAGTTTCATCCTAATTTTCATATGTATGTTATTGTCACTTTTAAAGAAATGACATCTACCTATACATTGACTATCTTGATGAAAAAGTAAATCAAATTATGTAATAAGGATCTTTAATAAAGTATCATTAAAATTTTAAAAGCAATGAACAAGACATGATTTGATACCAATTGTTGGCCCCCAAATCACATATGAGAGGGGGTAACTAATGTGTGTTCACTTTTTCTTCTTTCTAAACTAATGAATAGTTATGAAAAATTCACATACAATAATTACGAAACAATCACCATAATAAATAAAATAGAGTACGAAAAGAAAGATAAAAACCAATTTAGTAGTTTGGCCAAACAACCATTGGTTTACTTTACTCAATAAGCTTAACTTGAAAATTCACTGTCTTCTTCCTTCAATGAGCAAAGATCAACCCTCCTTACAACATATTCTTTATCATAGATGAAGAGAAACATTACAATCATCTTGCTTTGTCATAGGTGAAAAGTAATCATTTACAAATCTTATTTAAGGCTAATAGGAACCCTCATAAAGTGTACCCTAAGTAATTTCCATAATTATAATAATTATATAGCTTCAGAACTCCTTTTATTGCTCACAATAATGGAAAAAGTCACAATATGTGTTATATGACACACATATGCACCCTTTAATCTCTCAAGGCTATTAGAAACTCTTTATATTGCCCTAAAAGCATTTCATAACTTATATGTTGCCCTGTTAAACTTAAATAACCTAAAATAGTCATTGAAAATAAAAAGTAGTTATTACAATGAATAGTAGTAGTAGAATTGTTAAATATTCTATCATACTGTTTGACCAAAATGTTCACAAACTCATGATAATGTCTTTTCAAATAATACAAACACATTAGTTGTTCAATCTGGTTGACCAATGTACCAACTAGTATGATTACAAAATCATAAAACAATTTTTTTATTCTTTTTTAGAGGCATTAGTTGACCACTCACCTATATTGATCGAATAATGTAGCCAAAGTACCTAGCATTGATCGACCGTTGGCCTAGATTGATTGACTAGTATACTTAAAAATAAAAATTTCAAACTTCTTAAGTTTTTTCGAGTATCAAAATACACTCCTTTGGCAAAAACTTGATTCAAAATCATTTCAAAAGTTTGTTTAAAGATCAAGAGATTTCTTTAAAAATGAATCAAATTTCCTTTTGATTAGAAAAGTATTTATATATTATGCCTTATATGCAAATTATCATAGAATGATAAAACTCCTAATTCATTAGAATGATTAAGGCAAGGATGTAAGAATGATTTACAATCATTTGCTTAAATCCTAGGTATGATTGATCCCTCCTTATTTTTGGCTCATCACTTGAATTGCAATTATGCTCCATTTTTTTCATCTTCTCCTTCTATTAATTGTTCAATTTATTTAATTGATTCCTTTACTCACTTTGAGATTCTATTGAAATTAATCATTCACATATTGCTTGAGTCAATTATAGTAAGGCTATTAAATCACCAAAAGTAAAATCATTACAACAATATATTTTTGTTATCATCAAAACTATGAGTTAGAACCACCTCACTTAGTTAACAACCTTTTTCTCTCTTCAATCGTTTTTTATATATGGCCTATTAAGTTTTCAAATATATTAGTAATAAATATAGATTATAATCTTAAACTATACGGAAGAATAGACAAACTTTATCTAATAACTAAATTAATAATTAAACAAAATGCATATAATAAAGAGCGTGACAACGAGCAAACGGGTGATATGCTGTTGACGTAAAACAATACCTTGGAAAAACCTGGATGTAGGCAGATTGGAAAAAGGGGACAAATTTGTATCCAAAGTGCATCTTTATTAGATAAACGAAAAATGAAAGTAAACACTCCAGCTACAGATTCAAGCCGTTGGATCAACTATTTCTTTAAATAAGCTCTATCGGAATTGGCATGAAAGTGAGAGAGGAACCTGCTTAACATATAAAATATATTATAGTGAGTGTACGAGTAGTAGCTACGTCGGTATCTGGGCCCAACGCAGCTGTATGGGAACTCAGGGCTTTAACGTTGACTTTCTGTTAATTTAATTACTTCTAATAATATCCAGCGAACGTCATTGACGTGGAGACATGTATTTTTGTCAGGTCTATTTTAGTTATTCTGGAGACGCTTTAGAGCAGCCTTCCTCGCCCATTTGTCTTTTTCTTTTTGTGGGACGACCTTGTCTTTAATCGTACGTAAAATGCGATGGTCAAGGAAATGTTGAAGAAGAGGATTGCACTGTAGTGAATGCATATAAGGAGGTTGCTTTCGTATGCCTGTATACGCTGCACGTTGACAATTGTGAATTACTTGTTCGTAATACATGTAATAATTTCTACGAGTTTAATCGGTAAAACAGAAATTCCAATCATACTATAAAAAAATAACACAATTTGGGACGTTTATAAAACGCCACAAAATTTCAAAAAAATCTCATAATATAATTTACGACGATTTAAAAAACGTCACAAATAACATTATCAAATATAGCGTAGATAAGAAGTTTCTACGACATTTCTCATAAAACGTCACGAAATACACAAATATTTCACAACATTTTAATTAACGTCACTAAAAGATTGATCTTTTTGCAACGTTTTTGTATAAACATCACAAAATCATAAACGTCACAAAAAATCACATTCTGCAACGTTTTTTAAAATATAACAAAAAATTACATTTCGCAATATTTTTAGAAACATCACATAAAGTCATATTTTTTTAAACGTCACGAAAAGTCTTCATATTCAATGACGTTTTATCAATAAAACGTGGGATTGTGTTGTTTCCTTGTACCTGAAAGTAGAGAAAAGAGACGCTTGCGTGAAGAGCGAGAGAGGGCCATTGAGCCAGAGGTTTGTTGTTGCTGCGTGAGACCAGACGAGAGAGAGAGGTCTGCTGCTGCGTGAGAAATTTGTTGGAAAAAATAAAGGGGTGCGGAATAGGTAAAGACAGGGGGTTAGCTTCTTTGGCTATTTCCTGTTTTCAGGAATTATTAATGCTCAGGAATGATTATTCCGTAGGTCTTTTTTCAACCAAACAAAGAATACTTAACAACTAGAAATAAGTGGGTAATAGAATACTTATTACCCTCAACCAAATAGGCTGTAAGTTTTTTTCTTATTTTGGTTTCTATTTTCTTCAAGTTTCTTACTTGTTCTAAGGTTCCTACTTTCCTTTGCATTTGGATTGCCTTGTAAAGCCCATAAATAGGCCCCTGAAACATTGTGTTATTCATTATATCAATAATACTCTCACATTTAGTTAGTTTTAAGCTTTCTTTATAACTGGATTTTTATGTTTCTTCAAATTAAGTGTGTTAGTTTTCTTCGTTTTCACTCCGCATCAGTTGGTATTAGACACAACCGTCACCATCAAACATAAAGTATAGCTCGAAAGCAGTTCAACGAAAGACAGTATCAGATCTAACAGAATCAAGAGTCAACAGAAAACTTCCGAAAACTATCAAATCGTGAAATCGTGAAAAGACTATTTAACAGATCAAAACATGCAATATCATATCCGAAAGACTATATTGAAAGAAAATTGAGCAAATGATGAGCCGATCTAGCAGAACAGAAAAGAGATTTGACTATGCACCTGAAGTGCGGCTACGATGTTAGGGGACTCTCCGACTTTTGAAAGATGGAGAGAGGCTTTGACGACAATGAAAGAGTGTGCCCTGTGCTGTGCGAACTCCGCCCTTTATTGGAGCTAATGTGGGGTTATCCGATCTAATTAACTCATTACGGCTTTGCTATCCTGTGCTCACATCGATTGCTGACAATCGTGAAACTTTTACCAACCACCGTTGATCATGGCAAATCTATGAAATAAAAATATATTTTATTCCATCCCTCTAAGCCTCTAAGGCGTTCTTCGAATAGTTAAATAAATATTATTAAATTAAGAGATACAGATATTTTTAGTAATTTAAAAAATTTTAAAATTAATTTTTTTAAATTCTTTTCCGTAAATTTTGATTAAAATAAAAAAATACTATACTTCATCTCAACTTTTAAATTTAACTTAAATTAATTAAATTTTTCTTAAATTAATAAATTTAAAATTATTATAATATATTGTTAATTTAACTCGAATTTAAGAATTGATTTAAATTCTTACATAACTAACATTTTATTTGTTCTTATTTTATTCGTACTATATTTACTTTATCTTATTTTTAACCAAAATTTCAAAAGTTAAAAATTATAAAGAGTACTTTAAAAAAATTTAAATTAGCATTTTTATTTATTGGTCTGTAATGTTTATATTAGATTTTTAAAATTACAAAGAATACACTTAAGAACTTTAAATATAGTATGAATATCATATAAAGTCATTAGTAATCTAATGAAATATATGTGTTATTAAGTATATAATACTAACAGCCTGTTTGGTTCACAGAATGGAATAGATAAGGAATAGA
>JANIPM010422595.1:0-11072 GCA_027478405.1 Erythroxylum cassinoides | reverse complement strand
AAAGCTTTAGACCCTATGAAAAATAAAATATACAAAAAATTAATTCTAACATTGTATTAAATTGGTAATCAAAAAACACAAATAAATGGTAAAATTAACATTAATTTTAACATTTATTTGTCTTTTTTAATTACCAATTTAATAAAATGTTAGAAAATCCTCGAAATTCAGTAATCAACAATGCATCATCGTAATATATATAAGATCATTCAATTGTATATAATTGCTTTTAACACAAACAATAGCCTTCAATTTTGTTCTTTTGAAAAACATTTAAAAATCCATATAATTATGAAAAAGAGATGGCATCTTATGTTTCTATATCAAAAATATTATTGGTTTCAATTCATCATAATGCCATAAGTTGACTTGCATCATGAGACGTAATATATCAAAACAAGAACATATATGACATTACCCACTTAGGTGAGCTTTTACATAAAACAAAAACAAAAACAAAAAGAAGAAGAAGAAGAAGAAGAAAACTAAGCCAAATGACTATTATAATCTCCAATTTGATACATCATTCAATATAACTTCTCACCTCAGTAACACGTTAGTTAACGTTTATATGCTGCTTCCATCTTGCTCTATTTAAAATCCTTGCAATCAACTACCATACGACCACTTCCATGCATGTAGAAGGAATTCGATAGCGCGAGTGGACATAATGCAGAATTCGGTGTGGTGAAATGGTAATAACAATATATTGTGATTTTACCGCAATAACCAACTAATTAAACATTTTTAAATGCTTTAACTTAGTTAGACATTAAATAGAGCATTGTAGAGCACGAAGCTTATTTCAATTAGTTAGGATACATTTTTTTGGATAAAATTCCTCTGTCTTGCTATGTCGAGACCGTCTTTTAGATAACAAGTGTTTTCTTATTCCTCATACCTAAAACCCGTCATACTGTTTTTCTTGCATAACATTGTTACTTTTATATTATGGCTACGGGCTTTAAAGAGGATAATCTGGTGTATGAGATATATCAGCGTCTGAATGTCGAAGAGAACAAAGGTACACTGGAATACGCTGATGACTCAGTCAACGATGAACAGAGACCAACAGGAATTGAATGGCAACACTGTGTCATAGGGAGATTGGTAACAGAGAAGATCATCAATTTCCCAATTTTTAAACAGATCATAGCAAGTATATGGCGTCCTGTTAAAGGAATGATGATCAAATATCTTGGGAATAATGTCTTCTTTTTCCAGTTCTTTCATCACCTTGACATGGAAAGAGTATTGCGGGGTAGCCCATGTGATGTGGTTCCGCAAGTTCACGGGTCCCAAGTAGTATAGTATAATATCGTCCCATAGGGAGTAATGGTCTAAGTACCAGGCTTGGATCACTCAATTAATTAGACTAATAACTTAAATGTTGATAATTGAGGAATTGATTAATTAACGACTTGCTAAAACTAATCCTAAAACAAATAGAATAACCGCATAATTTATGATTGAAAGGAATGAATCAAATATGTAAAAGACAGGTTTGAAATTTGGTTTCGTGATCGATTTCTAATTATTCTCTTCTGGTTTATTCAATAAACTTGATCTCTAGACTTTGAAGGAAACTAGATCCAAATTATCTATGATTCTCTATTGAGATGTCAAAGAAGTATCTTAGTTAAAATCAATCCCGACTATCGTGGCTCATGAAATTAACTAAAATCCATTAAAATTTTTATCTAATTGGTAATTCCTCTCGCATATTTTTTTGCCTATGTCTAGGTCTAAACCTACAAGTTCCTAATTTTGATCTTCCACAACCAATTTTCACCTTTTAGTTCTTCAACCGATAATTTCGACATAAATTATGTGAGGCTTAACATATAACAAGCACAATAATACACAAAACAAGAATCAATAGCCACGAATAAATTTTATCGAATAAAATCCAGAATCAAATCATATAGAAATTCGAAAACTACTACCCATCTTTGAAACCTGGCAAGAGATCTACTCAATCATGATAGAATGAAGACCACAAAAATTATGCTCAACAAACAACATTAGGAGAAATTAAATAATAAAATAGAGAGTAAATTAGTTTTCGGATCTCCCTCTTTCCATGTAATTTTTTTACGCCTCCCCTTCATGTGTAGTTCACTTCTGCGTCCTTGGTGAATCAGCCTGGTGGGTAGCCTCCTGCGTGGTCTGTGTATATCTCTCTCTTTTTTTTTTCTATAGCCTTGTTTTTCATCTCACGTTCTTCTCCTTGGTGCCTGCTGCCTCCACTATTGGTGTGGCGTTCGTGGAGTTTATGAGTGCTGGAGCCTTTTTGCTGTGTGGTCCCTCTCTTCTCCAAGCTCACCTTCTTTTCACCAGCTGTCCTCTTTGCTTGCACGTAGCTTCCACCATTTTTCGTTGGTCTTGCAGCCCCCATATAACGCACAGCCCTCCTCTGAAATAATTCCCTTCAGTTCACCCTAGCTTACGCCCTCTTCTGTCACAGCCCTGTTCACTTGCCCAGGACACACTCACGCTACTCACCCTTTTCACTCACAGCCCACCTATTTTCTCCTTTTATTTTTCTGGTCCTTCCACTCCTCTTCAGTTCACGTTATTTCCTCCCTTTTATTTGTTTCTTTTCAGTTCACCGCCCCCTCACATTACTCACCTTCTTCACTTACTCACACACACTTCACGTTGCACACACACTCACTTAGTTCATGCACACACACTCTCGCTACTCACTTGTTTACTCACACACACACACACACCAGTTCACTCCTAGCCCCTCATGTAACGCACAACAGTTCACTCCTCCAGCTAATGTTTATATAATCCCCTTCCAGCTGCCTCACGTTCCCCTCTATCTCACCAAGCTCTCCTTTTGTCTTCATTGCTTCCCCACCTTGCTTCCATGTTTCTCTTTTTTTTTTAACCAACAGACCCTATTTGCGTTATTTTCCTCTAGTGTTTGTCTCTTGTTTGGTAGGGTTGTTGTTCTTCTTCTTCTCCTTTCCAGCTATCGTCTTTTGCTTTGGCATGGATTGTGGGTCTCTTCTCTAGCTGTTCACGTCTTCTCATATATCTCCAATAGCAGCTAGCCTGTTGTAATGTTTTCTGCCCTGCAAAATGTCACTCCCTCACTGCTTTTTGGGCCCTTCCCAGCTGTTCACGCACTCTTCTGCTCCCTATATCTTCAAGTAACAGCTACGTTCCTTACTTCTTTTCTTTTCCCTGGTGCTCCTCTAGCTGTAGCTCTCTTCTGTTTTGGTGATGTAGCTGCGTTTCTTGTTGGTTTCCTCCATGCTGTTCACGTAAAAGCTACTTTCTTTTTTTCTTTTCTTTTACTCGGTGGAGCCTCATTTTCTTCTCCTTTCCAGCTTATGGTGTGCGTGGTGGGGCTGCTGTGATTAAACAAAAGCACTCCAGCTCTTCTTGGGTTCACGCTACTCACTCCCCATATAACGCACAGCTCACCTCCCATCCCTTTTTCGTTGGTTTCTGCCTCTTTTTTTTATTTAATTCCTCTCCTTAAGTGCATCTCCAGCTGGTGTCTTTAGCTGGTGTGCGTGGTGGGAGGTGGGGCTCCTTCTTGGTTTTTCCAGCTCTTTTTCTGCCTTGGCATGGCCCTCCTCATGTGCTGCGTTTCTTTCATTTACTGTGGCTCTTAGTGGTGCATGGAACTTCCTCTTTTCATGCCTCCACTGTAGCTGATGTTTGGTGGGTCTCTTTTAAACCTCCACGCTGCACTGTTGCGTTGTCTCCTTCAAATGACGCCACCTATTGCTCTCCTTTCCTAGTTGATTTTTCGACGCCTCCCACTTGGCTGCTGTAGCTAATTAATGATTAAAATGTCTCCACTGCTCCTTGCTTTTGCGCCAAATGCTCCTCTTAGCTGAGTCTGTTCCTGTTTAATTTGCTGATTCTGTTGATTTTATTTTCTCCGTGCGTGATGTCTCTAGCCTGGATGCTTCATTTGCGTGAAGCCACTAATTAATTTCTTGCGTCTCACCTTAGTTGCGTCAAGTCCTCATTTAATTTGCTCTTTTAAAAACTGAAAAACAGTCTAAATTTCAACTTATTAAGGACTTTTTGTATTTTGTGTCTAAAGCTCTAATAATTATAAAACATGATAAAAAGGCCATAGATATCCATAAAACACATGCAAGATGCTAAATATAAGGTTCTAAAAGCATATAAAATATGATAGTATCAACACATAATAAGACTCACTTTACATGTTACACGTGATATCAGAGCAGTTACGTGATTAGGTGGTTAAAAACAAAGATGTTTCAATTTTTCTCTATAAGGTTTTCAAAAAATAAAGTTCTGTTTCCCAATTTTTTCTTACGTTTCATTAGACAAAATTAGTATAAATGTGTTTAGCTTTGAGAAACAGGGTGAAAACGAGCCTAAGAATGTGAAAATTGTCTCAAAACTCGCCAGAAATCACTATTTTCTAGTAAGGCTG
Source organism: Erythroxylum cassinoides (assembly GCA_027478405.1). Taxonomy (NCBI): domain Eukaryota; kingdom Viridiplantae; phylum Streptophyta; class Magnoliopsida; order Malpighiales; family Erythroxylaceae; genus Erythroxylum; species Erythroxylum cassinoides. The sequence continues at coordinate 6,634 of JANIPM010422595.1, read as the reverse complement.
CAACACACCGTTGGGTGCGTATACGACAGGTGAATAGAAGCCAAGGATAGGAATCACGTTTGGTGTGTGTGTTACTTTGCGGAATATTGACTACATGCATGTTTGGCGCATGTGTCACAGGCACTAACATCGGTGGGTGCATCTGACACTGGCATTTGTCTAGCATGCACTCTTCACGTCAGATGCACGTGTTAACGTCCTTATAACGTTAGCAACAGATGCATCTGCTAATGTCAGTCATACGAAAATTATAAAAAAACTTAAAATTTTTAAAATTCCTAAAAAGGTACCCCATATCCTTTTGGGTTAGTTTTCGGATTTAGGGAATTTATAAAGTGAGTTTTCTAATTTTTCTGGATTTATTACTTTAGTAATAAATTAAAATTTAACTCCAAAAAATAAATTCAGGCGTTTTGAAGCTGATTTTGAGAGAATGTTTGTGCTATGGATATCACATGAGTGAGATACTTATTGTTTTCGTGTCTTCGCTCTCATGTTCAGTGTTTGGGATCATATGATAGTCACTCGAAAAAGGAATTCAGGCATTATGAAGCCGAATTTTCATGCTTTGGACATCGCATGAGGGGGATACTTCAAGTATTTGTGTCTTAGGAGTCATGTTCGGTGCTCGAGATAGCATGATAGTCACTCAGTTTGAGATTTTTTTCAACAAAAGTCTCAAATAAAGTTCAAAGACGATGTCTTCAGCACAAGTATGTGATAATTTGACTGTGCATTCATGTTTAGCATTTATCAATGATATTTTATCACATACAATATGCCCATATAGAGTGAGAGGATAATATAAAGATATATCCCTTGTGTTCTTTTTTAGTACTGATGAGGTTGCAGTCACTACAGTAGCCTTTTAAGTCAGTATTTAGATTGTTCTGCTTACACGTTAGGGGATGCCTCTGGTTTCATGTTCGATTATTCAGCCCATAGGTGATGGCCTTACATGAGATTAGGAGATGTACATAAAGGCATTAGATAGAGTAAAGTCGTTGCTTAAATGATTTATTCTCCCGCAGGTGGTAGTGTCATTAGAGTTGATGATTTGTACTCTAATTGCTTTTATATGGAGGTTTAATTGCATATATTATGTATTCATCCCATAGGTGTTTCATAATATCTATGATCAGATTCTCGATAAAGATACTTTTAAAGGCTTCAAGTATCGATATTATCCTACACTTATGCTAATTAAAACATTGTCATTTTGTAGTCACCTTTTTGGTCAACGGTTATAATGTCACTATTGAAACATAACTTGTTTCAATATAAAGAAATGTATAGAGGATGTATTGAATGTAATGGAGATAGTATAAATTGATGCTGCCTTTCATATGGATAGGCCATCTCCACCTACATCAGGAGCTCGAAAGCTTATCAAGTAGCCTATGCAGCCTAGGATTAGTCGAACAGTTGTGCAAATGTATGACCATTAAGTAATCCATACCTAACCATCCGTTAAGTGGACTTCTAGAGACAGACATAGCAAAGGAATTTTTTGATAATATATTTAAGAGGTAGACCGTCTCATCTAATACTGAGACAAGTGCCTTAATGAAATAATTATTCTCCATAAGGTATTCTGAAGAAGAGGAACTAGTCAACTACATATCAAGAATGACTGGATCCAGAATATTCCTCTTCCTGATGTCTACATAATTCACCAGACTCTGAGTTCACTCCCTCTAGAGTTTAGTAATTTGGTGATGACAATATTACGTGGTGGATGAGGAATGGGACTTCAATGCTTTAATTGCCTATTGTGTTGTTGAGGAGGAGAAACTCAAGAATATAACTACTAAAGCCCTTAAAGAAACTAAAGGGAAAATGAAAGTGAAGGCCGATAAGTTCAACGATAGGAAGACTAAATCTTCTTCACATACTAAAGCAGATCAATCTAGTGTTAGTAAAGATCTTGTGTACATAAAGAGGTCAAAAATTTAAGCCTTAAGGAAAGATAGAAACCATTAGATATTCATATTCAGGACAAAGTCAATTAAAGACTTGGAGATGCTGATGGTTGGAAACAATGAAGTAGTGAATGATATATCTATCGGGAATGTATGGTTGGACCTTTAAATAAGGTTCAATTTGGTATTATATGACACATTTTATATTTGATCGTCATATCAATTTTAGATATAGAAAGTTAATGCTTTGCAATTAACGTCTCAGTTGTCAGTTAATACAAAACATAACGGTACAACTTTCTTATCATATGGTTATATAGAATGTGTCTCACCCTTGAAAAGATATATGTTTCTTTATATATGGCCCAATAGATATGAAATATAAACCCTTGATAAAGAAAACTCATACATATTATGGCATAAAGATTAGGCCACATTTTCGAAGCTAGGATTGAGAAATTGATTGAGGATCACATTCACTCAACTCTGGATTTTGATGATACGGAAACATGTATTGACTTCTGTAAGGGTAAGTTGACTAAAACAAGGAATAAGGAGTTAGCTTACGAATATTGGTGGACCTTATGCAATTACGAAGTATAAGTCTAGACATTTTCTAACATTTAAAGATGACTATTCCCGTTATGGTTTAATATGTTCTTGCTTAAAAACAAGTCTGAAGTTCTTAACGAGTTCAAGATCCTTAAGATTAAAGTCGAGAACTAGTTGGGAAAATCCATAAGATTGTCAGATTTGATGTATTATGGCAAACATGATATTTTAGGATAAGAAAAGGTCTGTTTGTCAAATACATGCAATCAGTTGGAATAGTGACTCGGTCATTATACTGAGCAGTCTTAACCAAAATGATGTGGCCGAAACTCATTATCACACCCTAAAGGATATGACGAGGTTAATGCAGAGTAGAACTAACCTACCTAATTATCTGAAAGATAGGAAGCCTTATACACATTTTTGTATAAGGCTATCCTAATAAGATGTGTTTATATAATCTTTATGAAGACAAGTTGCATGTTCTTTCTAGTCATTGCTATTTAATAGGACATTCCGACGACTTTAAAGGCTACAGATTCCACTGTAAAGAATAGGAGTCTTGGATTATGGAATCACAAACAGCAAAGTGTCTGGAATATGATGTCACTAATAGTGGTGGGTCCTCTCACCATTCAGACTATAACAGGACATATACTACAATAATTATGTATTCGTTACTCATACGGTAAGGTCCAATAGATCTTGATCCAAGTACCATTCATATAAGTGAATAGGAACCCATAAATGAACAAATAGGTTCTTAAGGCACTAAAACCAATGCAGCTATGTAGATCCATTATAATGAGACAACCTGCTATCTCATCGGGTTATCATAATCTATTTGGGTAAACAAGACTGTGATATTGGACATGATAAAGATCTAGTCACTTTTACAGATGTTATCTCTAGACCTATGCGAATTTGTGGTAGGATGCAATGAAGGATGAGATGCAATCTATGAAGCATAACATGGTATAGGAGTTAGATTAATTTGTCTTAACAAAGCAAACTCATTAGTTATAAATGAATGTTTAAGATCATAAAGGATTCATGAGAAAGTTTAGCGGTTTATGGCTTACTCAGTTGCCATAGGGTTTACTCAGTGAAAAGGGGTTGACTTTAATGTTTCCTTCTCTCACATATCCTCTAAAGATACATTCAGAGTGATTATGGCGATAACATCTCATGATAATATAGAACTACATGAGATGGCTGTCAAAACTGCTTTCCTAATTAAAGATTTTTATGAAGAGGTCTAATGGTGTAACCTGAAGGATTTCAAGATCTAGATAGAACTAACATGATTTGTATGTTAAGCAAGTCAATATAAGGTTTACCTTCAATCTCTTGAAGGCGGTACCTTAGATGAGATTTTGACCTCTTTTGACTTCATTGAAAATAAAGGTTAAAGATGCTTATACTATCAGGTCAAGGGGAGTGAAGTTATCTTCCTATTACCGTACGTGGATGATACATTTCTCATGTCAAATTACTTGACTATGTTGCATGAGGTCAAGTAAGTTTTGGCCAAGCATTTTGATATTAAGGTTCAAGGTGAAGCATCTTTTGTCCTAGGTATTCAAGTTTACCGGGACATATCTCAATACTCTTTAGGCCTCTCATGAAATGCATACATTAAGTAAGTGCTACAGAGGTCCAATATGGTTTACAGTAAACCTATTGTCGTATCGACCTCTCTTAGTAAGAGACTATCTTTGGCACAGGGTCCAGGGAATGCAATGAAGTGAAAGACTATGAAAAATGTTCGCGGTTCTAGTGCGATTGATAACTTGATGTATGTCCGGGTGTGCACTAGGTAGAACAATACATATGCCGTAAGATAGTTAGGTCGATATTGGGTTAACCTTGATAAAGATTCTCTAATGTTGTTTAGCATTCAGTGAGAGAGCATAAAGGTTTTCTCTAATGCATTATTGTATTCGGTGAAAAAAAACAAGATTTCTTTTATGCAGTTTAGCATAAAGTCTAGAGAAATCAAGACCTACAAATAGTAAGATGATACATATTAGATCATATGATTATTATCTTAGTTTGCCACACTCCATTTTCTCATTCATGTTAGTGAGGTATTAGATTCGTGATTATATTAGACTTGTGTCACACATGACACGTGTGCTTGATATCTTTTAGTATCGAAAGCCTTGCAGGATAAAATGATGAACTTTCATTATCTTTGAATCAAATACTTTTTTGTTTTAAACTTGATCGATCATATAGTACCATGACTTAACCGAATTTTTGAACTAGTTATTAAACTTGAGTCAATTTCACAATTAATTAATGTCCAAAGAGAAGAATGTTGGATATTTTTTATACTTTCCTTAAAGTTGGACAACAATTAATTACATTTTAACGGTTTTAATAACTTATCGGTAAGGTTATGTAATTTGATCTAGATAAGGATAATAAAATGACCTAATAAATGTCTAAGTCAATGGGCTAAAGTTCAAAAGAAAAATAGATCCCGATCAGTATGGACTGAACTCATATCGGGTCTACGATGAGAAAGCCCGATATGGAAGTTATAAATAGAAGGTTAATATCTCCTGTAGCTGTTGTAGCAAATCACGAATGTCATCATACTTTGGCCCATTCAGAGGTTCAGGTATACAGAAAGGCTTTAACGTGTCTTGATGAGCAGTTCCTGTAAAGGTGTTGGATGATTCACGCTAGTTTCAGCCTCCGAAAGGTCGTTTGAAATTTTGGAATCAAAATCAAGTATTTTCTGCATTTTTCATTATTTCCCTCTTATGTCCAATTTGGGACTCGTAATAAGGCTCACTTTACGTGTTATAGGAGAATCAAAAGATGGAGCTGTCAAAACTTTGTATATGTCTAGTTTAATTACCCGTACTTCAATTCTAATTAAAAACTGGTTGGTATCCCATCTATCCTAATTTTTATTGCATTAATTTGAAGAATTAAGCAAAGGAAATGATGTTGGACGAAATAATATTGATAACTGATCTTTATACCTTACTTTGACTAGAAAAAGAATTCAATTTAGTGACGGTCGCTAATAGTATATTGAAAAGAAAGAAAAATGAACATTAATGATTAGAGCGTAAAACTAGTAGAGTTTAGGATTGATTCTTCAAAAAATTCCTTTAAAGAAGAATAACAAATATTCCTGAGCCTTGAATTAGTGAAAATAGTTTACAATTATTAAAAATACTGTATCCAAATTTAATTATGAAAAATCAAAGATTTTTCGAATTTTGAGCTGTCGATCGCAAAGGAGGTACGTTCTCTAGTTTCTCAATGAGAGAACCTCTTGTGGGTTTTATTAGAGGCAGAACGTAGACGTGCGTTCCTGATTCCAAGTTTCGATCTTTTAAGGTTCCAAATGTGGGAAAACTTTTGTGCTGTTAGCGAGAAAAGGTTGTGATTTTTTAAAGCTGTCTGGGGATTTTCAAACGGGTTTTCGTCAGACTCTTGTAGATTTAATCTTATTTGTTGTATACTAAACAAAACATTCCACCTTCGATTATTGGACAACAAAGGGCTATTCTGATTTTCCTTTTCTTTGATGTTCTAAACAATATTCTTAGATTTTGTTTCCTTTTATTGGGATATTTAGGTGTAAATATGGATGTTAGTATCTGTAATATTTTTGGGATATTTCATGTATTTATTTAGGTTCTCTAATTTAGGAAGGCGGTCGGATGTATTTACTATATATAAACCTCTTTTACGGGGAATGAGAAACACACGCAATTTTTTAACATAATTCTTTATGGTATCGGAGCAAAAAGTTGTAGTGCAAACACAATAGCTGGAGATTGGCCAGACTAAAGAAGATTTGTTGTATGTTATGGGCGTCTAAAGAAGATTTGAGATTGGCCAGACTTGGGTAAAAATGAATGAAAATATTATCCAGGAATCTAAAAGATAACAATTACAAGATTTTTACATTGGATATGAAGGCTATAAATAGAGCCAAGGTGTGAAGGAGTAAAGGATTCATTTTTCAGTTTCTCAAAGTTCTCTTGATGTCACTTTTCTTTAATCAACGTTAGAGTAGTTTTTTCCGCCTTCTAGTAGTAGGAATGGCCACTGTTGGCTAAGTATTTTATTCTTGGTTGAAGGAAGTAGAATCCCTTTTTGGAACTTTATATATTGGAAGGTAATAAAAC
>JANIPM010422476.1:0-11084 GCA_027478405.1 Erythroxylum cassinoides | reverse complement strand
AACTCTACAATCAGGCCTCAATCGCAGAATCAATTAATAAACAATGACAGTAAATCAGAAACAGTACGAATATTATAGACCAAATAATCAGAACAATCAAGGTCTCACGAGTCACCGCATAACAATTGGAATTCCCCAACTAAAACAGATTAGCTACTCATACGGAAATTAAATAAAACAAGATTCTTAATTAACATTGTCTAAACAACAAGGAAAGAAGAAAGAAAACTAAGAAATCTCCCTAAAGCTGCTGTTGTCGTTTTCTCCCTCCTTTTTCCAGCCTTCTTTGAGTCTGGCGGGCGTGCATGACTTCTGCTGCCCTGGCGTTATGTGCGTAATTTTTATTCATCCAGAGCTCTGCGTAAAATTCCCTTTTATTTTCTTGCTGTCCTCGTTTTTTCCTTGTTCCACGTCAACCCTTCAATTTTCGTAACTTTTTGTTTTTCCTCCTCAAAGTCGGCGTCGTTTTCTTCTTTCTAGGCGTGCGTCACCTCTTCCTTCCCAGTCCAACCAGTTGCTCCCTTCTTTTCCTAGGTTTTGTCCTCTTCAATTAATTCCGTGGGCCCCTCAAACTTCCAGCCTTTTTTCCTTTCCTCCAATCCTCGTTACCGCCGCTGCCAGTCCAAGGAAAATTGCTTGTGCGTTGTTGACTCTCCAATTTTCCTGTGGGCTTGCGTGACTATCCACCAAATTTCCCCTTGATTTTAATTTCACTAGCCCTCCTTATGTCATGTACGTTGGGCCCCTTTGTGGTTGATTCTTCAATTATTTTGGACCATTAAACCTTACTGTTTGGGCTTGATTTTAATTGTTGTTTTCCTCTTAATTCCCCACTTTATGCAAAGATTGTAATTCCCTACAAGGAAATATTAAATCAAATTAAGTCCCAATAATTTCATCAACAAGAGGAATAAAATAGAATAATTAAAACATGAATACTAGACAAATATGCACTTATCACTTCCCCTCCTGATATAGAAGATGTCCTTAGAAAGTTTGTCACAGCAAGAATTCCTGAACATATAGTTTCCTTATTAATTATGCTTGTTACAGACTAAGAAATAGACAGAGCGGTTTTTGACATGAATGGCTCTAAAGCTTCGGGCCCTGATGATTTGAATGGTTTCTTCTATAAAAAACTTGGAGTATTGTGGGGGTTTAGTAAAGGAGACAGTCCATGCGTTCTTCCAAAAAGGGGTACTACTAAATGAGATTAACAAGACTTTTCTTTGTTTAATCCCTAAAAACTCAAATCTGTCTTATTGCAGTGAATTCAGACTTATTTCTTGCAAAAATGTTCTTTATAAGATTATTGCAAAGATTTTGGCAAATAGGTTGAAGGAGGTTCTGCATTATCTCATCAGTGAAAATCAAAGAGCTTTTATAAAGAATAGGGATATTGAGAACAATATTCTTATAGTCCAGGAGCTATTGAAAGGGTATAACTGGAGGAAAAGTCCTTGTAACTATACCATCAAAGTGGACTTACAGAAAGCTTTTGATAGTGTGAACTGGAGTTTTTTGCTACAAACTATAGAGGTCATGGAATTTCCTCATAGGTTGTTAAGGTGGATTCGGGAATGCATTACTACTACATCCTACGAAATTCTGATAAATGGGAGCCCTACTAAGATGTTTAAAGGCAAAAAAGGACTTAGGCAAGGGGATCCTCTGTCACCTTACTTATTCCTAATTTGCATGGAGGTTCTTACTCAAATGCTGAAATATAACTCTTTTGGACCCAGGATTCAAATACCATTCCAAATGTAAGAAGATTTCACTAACTAGCTTATGTTTTGAAGATGACCTCATACTCCTAAGCAGGGGGAATGTCCACTTAGTCTCTCTATTGATGAGCACTCTCAATTCTTTCAAAGAGATGTCGGGATTGAGTATAAACTTTCAAAAGTGTTGCTTCACGGTTTCAAAAAGTGCTTCTCACCTCTCAAATGCTTTGACTATAGTAACGAGAATGGAATTAAAGGAGCCTCATCTCCTTTATTTGGGAATTCCTATCTCATTTAGAAGCCTAAGATTTTGTGAATGCATTCATCTAATTGAAACAATTCAAAAAGATCGGGTTCATGGACTAATAGAACCCTATCCTATGGAGGGAAACTTCAACTCTTGAAGTCAATTATATCATCAATACAAACTTACTGGCATTCCTATCTATTTCTTTCCAAAGGGCTTACCAAAATAATAGAAAGAATGATGAAGCAGTTCCTATGGGGGAATAGGAATGGTGAGAAAGGGAACGCAAAAGTCAACTGGAAGAGTATCTGTCAACCAAAAGAAGAGTGGGGATTGGGTCTAGAGTCAATAATCAAGGATAACATATTACTTATGACTAAGAGAATTTGGAGAATCCTTAGTGATAAGCAGTCAATGTGGATCAAATAGATTCACATTTACATATTAAAAGAGGGGAGTTTTTGGGTTCTAAAACCTAAAGACAGTTACACTTGGTTCTTTAACCAAATTCTGAAAATGAAGGATGTCAAATAGGGGTTGGAGAAAGATTTTTCCAATAGTATGATAATTGGACTAGGCAAAGAGCATTATTTCAAAATCAGCTGGCAAGAACCCTATTGGTAAGGTTTCATATGAATACTAAGCTCAGAGAAATAATCACAAATGGAAGCTGGTCATTATCAATCGATAAAACTAGACTTCTGTCCATTCCATAGTTTATAAGTCTCGGAGAAAGGGATACTTATCTATGGCAAGGGATTTTAGTTTCAGAAATAACGCTAAAGGAAGCTAAAAAATTGAGGGCTGGGATAATTAATAGAGTGGGATGGTACTCTATGATTTGGAACAAGGTTCTTAGACCTAAAACTAGCTTTCTTCTCTAGCTAGCAATATTGAACAGACTCGTCACATTGGACAGTCTGCAATTCCTGCCTGCCTCAAAGATGTATATTTTATTATTTTATGTAATCTAAAGGAAGAAACTAGAGACCATCTTTTCTTTGAGTTTGATTTCTCTAAAAAAATTTGGGCAAAAACCTAAAGACTAAATGCCATTGATCCAATTTCGAACAAACTCTATGACATACTACTGGAGTTACCCCATCTACATGTTTCTAAATTTGATAGAGCAGTTATTCTAATCTCAGTTGCTACTTACATTCAAGCAATCTGGAAGGAAGGGAACTACAGACGGTTTGAACATAAGTCTGCTATCCTACTCTCTATTGTATAGCTTATTATAGCTAGCATATGAGAACAATTGATTATAAATCAGTTGAACTCTCACTATAGCAGAGGAATAGCTATCACATGGAGAATCTAGTCCTCGCTCCATATTACTCAGTAAATGCATGACTAGAGTTCAACCTCACTACAGTTCAAAAATGAAGACTTCATTCATTTAAGAATACAATTGACAAATCATGCTTTTAATTATGAATACGAGGTAGAGGGGATTAGGACTCACCTATTAAAAGTCGAGTATTAATCCCTTCTCCCTTCTTAGCCTTCGTTATAGATACCCCTATATTAGAATAAAGAGACACAATGAGTTCAAAATAGTAGAAAAGAGCAAATCTAGTTGAGATGACTACCTGAGAGAGAATTCCTCAGAGCGCATCGCTCACTCCTTTGATTAGCCATGTCTGGAGATTTAGGGAATAAGGTTATTTATGCCCTAAAATGTTAAGAATCATAGCGATCCTAAAGAAGAGACTTACTTGAGAAGAGCTCCATTGAGTATGGATAAAGAAGGAGAAGATGCGAGGACACCAATGTCGCTACCCTTGCCATCTGAGTTACGTAGCACACCCATCCGAATCAAGAAGTTTCTTAAAGTTTTGAGAAAGTAGAAATTAGTTATACCCTAACTGGAGAACGATATACTCGAGGCTTCCTCCGTTTGCCTCGTCATTTTTGTATTAATGACATAGCTTTGGCTTGCTAGTTTTAGTATTAATAGAGTTGTTTCAGTGTATTAAGGGGTCTTTGTGGCAGTCCCCTTCTTATGTTAACTCCTTTATTCATTAATATATTTTTTAATTTCTAAAAAAATAGCAGATGGTCAAGTACGCATTCATAATCAATAAATATAATTGTCCATTTAATTTAATTTTAAAGTATTTATAAAGATATTATATTATGTAATGTATAAATGAATATTTTGTAATTAAAATTTTGTGAGAAAATTAAAAATATAAAAATTTGAAAATGTATATTAAGAAAGAAATTAAAAAGGTTAAAATTTGTGAATTTGATAGAATCATTAAGATAAAATAAGTAAAAACATAAGGGTTAAAATATTAAAAATGAATTAGTAAAATTAGTTAGTAAAAATATGGAATGAAAAATTTTAAAATAATTTAGAAATGTATTGTGCAATTTAGTTGTTATAAATGAATAAAGTATACAAAATAAATCAATTTATTATAATAAAATTTTTATAATATTTGAGAAAAAATCATACACGGGGGTCACACCTTTGAATGATCATTAGAATATGAAGAATGAAATAATAAAATTAGTTGGTGAAAAGTTGTAATGAAAAAATAAAAAATTGGAAATGTAGTGTAATGTATATGTTATAAATGGATTAAGTATACAAATTAAATAAATTTATTGTAATTAATTTATTATAATATTTAAAAACGAAAATATATGATCAGTCACCGGTGTGACTGAAGGTTAACTTAAAAAACGATTTCAAATTAATTAATAAAATTAGTTAATTAAAAAAGACTTATTAACTCACACTCGTGAGTGATTTCAGAATGTTAAACATAACCTAGCGGCACAAGTAAAAATCACAACCGTTCCACCTTCTTCTTTAACCTGTTCTCCGGTGAATCGGTAGCTAAAAAATGCAGTGTCTGAATCTTGCATCTCTTTAGATTTCACTTGCAAACCACTATAGATTTGGACTTGGATCATTAATGCTGCCACTTTTTGGTATTGCCCTCTGCCGCCTTGTGTCACCTCCTCCGTGCAACTTGCTTACACTTATAGGTAACCTTTTATATTGTTAAACATATTTTGTTTTCCACAATTTTAAGTTATAATAGGTTTTTGTAATTTCATGAGATTTCAATTTTTAGATATAGTAAAATGTATTTAGTCAAAATTATGATTTTAATTTTTTATTTGTTGCTTTGATCTAAGTTAATGTTTCATTTTTCATATAAAAAAGGTATTCAATACAGTTGAACTATCATTTGAGGTCGGAAGAAAACCATAATGGTTTTCTTGCAATTCCATGATTTCTTTGACTTTCGGTGGGGCTAAGTTTTATTAATACTTAAATATGGAATATTAAAAACTTGAAAAATACATACTACTTATGTATATTTGAAATCAAAAATGATTTTAAATAAATGGAACTCTCAAGTGAGATTTTCCCTTGACCACTAGAATTGTGTCATGTGTTTATTAGAAAACAAACTTAATGTTTCTTTTTCACTTGACCGTTTTAGACTCATATTATCGTAAAATTTCATTCTTGCTTATTACATGTAGCTAGTGCAGATCCAATAAAGTAATAAACTGTTTTGTTTGGTGTGAGATTTATCAAATTATTTTGATTTTGATTATTACTCAGGTTATGCCTCGTGTGAGAATTTGGGCATCTTCATCTTTGGAACCAAAAGATACGCCTATTTTAGGTCATCCTTGTCTTCAATTTGGCAATCGTGAGAGCTAATTAAGCTATGTGACTTCAAAAGATTGTCTGATTATATCAAACAGATTTATTGATCATGAAGCTATAATTGAATTAGGAATAGCATACCAAGTTAATGAATTATTGCATAACATAGGATGGGACCAATTTGCTAAATTTAGAAAGAATTCATATGTTGAATTAACTTTAGAATTTTTGACAACTATACATTTAATCTTTAATGAAGATGGCATTAGGATTAATATGATAGTTAGATTGATGAAAAAGTCGTACGATCTTACTTTAGATGATCTGAATGATATGATTTCCACACATTGATTTATATAGCTGTCACGAAGATTTTAGGCCTAAAGAATTTTGGAATGAATAACAAACTCAAGAGATTTTTTCTCTCCAAGTAGGTCTAAATCATCTGCTTTAGTAGACCCCATCCTTTGTTATCTTTATAGGTTTTTAACTTATAAGATATTCGGTAGAGGAGATAGTCAAAGTGCAGTCTCTAAAGCTGAATTGTTTGTGTTATGGTGTATGGTGCATGCTAAGTACTTTAATGCTGGTATGTGGTTAAGTGTGCATCTAATGGATGTGCCTAAAGCTAGAGTTGGTAAAATAGTTGTTGGAGCATTTGCCACAAAAATTGCAGAGTTCTTTGGTTTACTAAATGAGAGAACAACCATGCAGTTAGTTTCAGGGAACACTAGCTTAGACTTGTAGTCACTGGTGGCTATGAAGATTGTTAGACGACAAGGTAATCGATATGTGCTTGTTAATGACCATACAACAGAAGCTTCAAGTAGTAAGTGCAGTCGCGTCGAAGTAGGAGAAGGTACACAACGGGATGATGATGTTAAACAACACGCTCAAACATTGCACCTAATTCTGTCGAATATCAATCATTGACCAATCAACTAATTGTATTTGAACGACGAACGAATGATAGGTTTGAAAAGATTGAGGCTGGTATAGTGGAGATCAAAAGTTTTCTAGCGAATATGAATCCTCATTCCAGACAGTGTCAACCTCCATCTTAGTATTGTATTTCTATCTTTTTATTTTTATTTTTTGATTGTATGTCGTTAAATTGTTTCTACTTTTTTGTTTGTTTTTAATTAATTTCTTATGATGTTGGCAGTGTTTGTTTGTACATTACATGTTTGTTTTCTTGTTTAATAGTTAAAGTTGTTTGGTTATTCAATGAACTTGACTAGTATTATAAACGCATAATATAAGTGAATGAATATATTTGCATGCTTAAATTGATTGATTTGGATTTCAAATGAAAGTGCATTAGGTTGTTGTGATAGACGAATGAGACCTTTTATTGGTGAGAAATTGAGTTTTTTCTAGATATTATATACCAGTTTAAAGTATTCATTTCTGAGAGAATTCTTTCATGGTTAAGCAAATCTAGAACTTGCTTGCAAATACCGGTCAAGATTACATAATCTTATGCAAACATTGAAGTGATGAAGGTATTTAAGGTATATCTTGATAGCTTAAAAAGCCACCATGATATTATCCATAGTGAGCCCCCTTAAGCTTAGACGAAACCTTTTTTTTTTGGTAAAAGCATGAAATATTAGCCTTGGCCCTGATTGTTTATCTCTTTTGATAACATCTGCTGTAAGTGCAAATTGAGCATTTAAATGGTATAATTAACTGAACGGAATACTTGTGTGAGAAGTATAGTATATATACTAGGATAGGGAAGACGCTTTCAAGTAACCTGGTGAAAGCAATGGTGCATAAGAAACATGCATTTTTAATTTTTGTTTAAAATAATTCAAAAATTAAAAAAAAAACATAAAAAGTAGCCTATTAAGAGATTCATCCTTGTTATGGTAAGGAATAACAAGTTATTTTAGCAAGAAAATTTGATCTTGCTTATTGACTGGTTCTGTCCCTTCTCCTACTCGTAATAAAAATTCACAAAAATTTGGATTTAACATAGCTCTCATATTTATTGTTAAAGAGAATTTATGCATGTTTGGCCAAAGATGCGAATTTAGAAGATTTGAATCAATCAGTTGTTGTCTTGTGGCTTGATCAATAACTAGTAAAGTCTGACAAAAATCACCACCCAATACAACAATCTTTCCTTCAAAAGCCTGATTCAAGTCCATGATATCTTGAAGTAAGTCATGAAATGCTTCAATGACTTCTCCTTTTGCCATTGAAGCCTCTTCCCATAAGATAAGACTAGATTCAAATATCAATTTTGCAATACTGGTCTTCTTACTTAATTGATAAACTTTCTTTTTTGAAAAATCATGCGAGATTTTAAATCTTGAGTGAGTTGTCCTGTCACTAGGAAGGACGGATGATGCAACACCTGAGATAGCAATAACAATTGCAACATGACCTTGTGATCGTAGAATTGCAAGAAGAGCTTGATACAAAAAAGTTTTCTTAGTTCCACCGAGACCATCAATAAATTTTTTTCACCATTTGAAGCCATAACTGAATGCATACTCAAATCAAATATGTACTTTTGCTCATCATTCAACCTTAAATGTAACAATAAGTCTTCTGGATCAACCTATATATTATTCTCACTTTGTATTTCTTTACTAACATGCGGATGATAGGCAATATCAAAATGATCATCAGGAAAATGATAATCGCTAAAGCTTTTTCTCATTTGTTGAAGTGATTTATTAATATCTTCAAGGGTCATCCTTGTAACATCTTCAGATTTATATGTGTTATAGGAGGAAACATGTTGGTAATCATAACAAAGACCATCTCTAAATGTTTTCCAAAGCTATTTAGGGTTTGTCGGTGAACAATAGAAGAGAAGAATAGCAAATAAAATCCTAAATAAAGCTGGCATTTGAAATAAAACAGCTTCCTCAAGAGTTTGTTGTATGTAAAAATCGGATGCTAGCTATCCTAACTTCAGCGCAACCTCACTAAAATAACTTGTTTTTTCTCCATCAACAGTTAACAAGTCATTCAATGATGTTGGTCCTTTAACATGTGTGAGTAACAACATGTTTTATTTTTTCAATTCCAAACAAAATATTTTGGAAAATCTATATACAAACATTTCATGGTTTCTGCATTTTTATTTGTCAAATTCATTTTGAAAAATTTAGTCAGCATTGTTTTAGAGAAATCAATTCTTCTGAACAAATAAAATAGATATGCATTTCTGTCAAAGGAAATAAATTGTTGGTCTGGATGATGAACCTAAAGTATATAAACTGATGGATTAATTTCTGCTAGTCGAAATTCATATATACGCCAGAAAGCTTCAGGAGGTGAAATCCAACGATCTTCTTGGAAATTACTAATTTCATCAATATCGGTACTGGTCTCTTGATCCACAATGCTAAAATTGACAAGATCATGGCCTTTGAAGACATATTTGTATAAGTATTTTACGAGTTTCACTGTAGAACAAATTTCAACATTTATGTGATAATCTTGAATCTCTTTCCACAAAGGGTTACAAGTAATGGTGAGGAAAATATTTGGTTTACCATACTTTTGCACTAGAGCCATTGCATCAAGATAATGTCTTTTCATGTCCCTTGGACCATCGAAAAATGAAGTTGGGAGCACAACTCGACGGACAATTCTAGAACCTTTTGTTTGACCCACAATAATACTATCCAAAACATTTTACGTTATCTCTGCCCTTATCTCATTCTGTCTTTTTCTGTGGAAATCAAGTCTAGATGTTTCGATCTTTATGTAAGCTCCCATAACAAATTATTGCAGTAGTCTTAAGCTATGGAGCGGTATGGATTCACCATGTTCTCTTATTTGGAGCCAATAACAATAATATTCTCTAGCGGAGATTGTACCATCTTCATGGTAACCTTGATCAGCAACTAATAGTAAAAACAAATAAATTTGATAAATTTAATCATAAAAAGAATCAATTTATTTAAAGTGGAAAAGGAAAAGATAAACTTGCCTATGTTTTCCATAGTAAACAATTCAGATGGATCAGTAAAAAAGTTTAAATTAACATCAGATTCTCCATCAAAAACATTACCTCTGTTTCTCTTTGAAATCAACCACTTAATTCAACAATGCCATCGAGATTCACCATGAGAAAATAAAAGAGGATATTGAAGGGTGTCATAATAAGCATAATAAGACTGGATTCTATAACTAGTGTCTGAGTGAGTATAGACTTGGATGTAAGAACATTTTTTAATTTTTCATCATCGATCTCAGTCCATATAGCAGCCACTTGTGATGGACTAGGAAGATTGTAAACAAGTTGATGAAGGTCTGGATAACACCTTAGAACTATTGTATGATCCTCAAGTGTTGGAATGTCCCTGAGACTTCTAAAGAATTTAATGTAAGGATTATCTAGTAGAATCGCCATAATCAGTTTTAATGTATCCTCACTAAGTTTGTCATAATTCTTAGTCCTCCTTTTCAATTCCTCATCAGTATCAAAGAAATAAAGTTGGATATCAGATACCTTATTAGTTGTTGAAAGTAAACTGTCAAGAAAATGATAAACTTGACCTTAAATATGGAATGTATAAACGCCTTTCTTATTTTTCATGAGTTCTCGATTATACCTAACTCTATATGAAGTAAATGTCACATTGTTATTGTATGTACAAACATTCTTCCTGAAATGTTCAAATTCTTCATCTTCACCAATAAATAATCGTTTTAGCATTTGAGGAGTAACAATGGAAATATGTCCTAATGAACAACATAATGATGGAGATTCAAGATAAAATCTCTTTGCATGATAATGTCCATAATTTAGAACAAAACAATTTTGTTGAGGCTCAACAAATAAATTCTACAGGGATACTAACTTTAAGGAAGAATGATGACAATCTATCCCTTAGAACATATAAAAATAAGATGATCACTTCGTGCAGTAATAATATTAAAAATATAGATTAAAAAACTTATACTTTGATCTACATCAAATATCACTAAGTTAGGTTGAACTGGAAAGAAAGTTATCACATGTCATATTAGATGCTTCAAATGTTGATGTCGTATGAACAACTTCTTCTAGTTGGAAAGAGGAATGAGTTGCATCAACATGATTTACATTAAAATCGAAAGTTCGATTTTGTGGTAGTTGACCACTAGATTGATGAATAAAGAGTTGAATGCAGATGGTTCACTATCAATGATATAATAGGAATGTTGATCATCAACTATTTGACAAAGTGTAGGCAAAGTAGTGTTTCTCTTTTTTGTAGCAAGAGTTTTTCTAAGCTGTAAGATTTTTTTTCATTTTCTAGCATTTCAGCATACTTTTGACATCTCTTGGCATTTGTATCCATATCTGAATGCAAACAACTCTACCTTCTTTATATATCAATTAATAATATATTTTAAAAATATTAAAAAATCCGTACTAAAAATATTTGAGAAATATTAACGCAAGTACAACTAAAGATATATATAAATATATATTATTAATATTATTGAATGA